>QWTY01021409.1:0-31835 GCA_008033365.1 Pseudorectes ferrugineus
TCAGAGAAGGAAAGGAGGAGCAAATGAAGGATAAGAATGTGCCTGGCTCCTCTCACTGTATGAAGAAAATATGTGGGCACCCTGATTCCTTGACAAATTCAGTGGGATACACAAGGTTTGACAGAGATGGAAGGCAACACATCCAGACAAACCTAACTCCAAACCAGGAGGGGTGAAAAGGCTGGCATCCACAGGGACATGAGGGCAGGAGGGACCTGCTGCTGCCTGTCACATGTCGAGCACCCACCCTGCCGGAGCCAAGGACTTGGAGACTAAACCGTGACTGTGGCCTGTCCCCAGGGTGATTCTTAGGGCTTCCAGCCAAAACTAAACAAAACACATAAGATTTTTATTTTGTACCTTTTCAAATTCAGCTTTGTTCCAATAAAGTGAAATGGTGCTAAGAAATGCCACACAATAAGCAACACACTGAAGTCAAAGTGATGTGGAAATTTGTCTGGAAATCAGTGACATGGTACTGCTTCTCCTGCCCTTTTTGTTTCTCAATCATCTTTCCTCTGAGCCGTTGTGACAGTAAAGGCAAAAGCCACTGGCTGATCTGAAACACTCCTCCTTTCCAGGCCAGTGTCATGGTCTCCAGGCCTGCCAGGTGGCAGCAGATGGCACTTTCTTTGGAGATCCTTGTCCAGCTTTGGGAAGCTATTTGTCTATTCAATACCACTGCAAGGAAGGTAAGAGGGAGGGGCCTGTCAACACCAAAACTCTGTCCTGTTCTTTTCTGTAACACTGTGACCACTGATATTTATCTTAAAAATCACTGTTCCATGCTCAGGGAAGAAACTGGAATAGTGGTGACCACTAAAAATAGGCACAAAAACGTAGATTCCCTATCCTAAGTGAGGGTTTTGGGTAGAATACAAAGTCTGGAAATTCAGACCCATAAATACACTTAAATGAAATTATGTTCCAACAAGAATCTTGATCAGTAGATATAGAAAAGAATCAGCTCCCTGTCACACCACTAATGTACACAAATTAGCAGCAATACCAGCTCTGTTTTAGAGCAGGCTGGCTCTCAATGCCTGAAAATTAATTGAATTTTGTAAGAAAAGTAGACAACACTTGCACTGAATTCTATCATTCTGTTTTTCAGGTCTGCAGCTGGTTATGATGGACACATGTTTTGTCTTTGAAAATATCACGGTCACTTTGAACTGGCTGCTCTCACCATACTCTGGGAATCTTTCCTGTACCATTAGCACTGGAGATGGTCACACTATTGATCCTTACTACCCTCTAACGTAAGATACAGCCTTCATTTCTCTTCAGACAAACAGTACCTTTCATTGCTTGCACTTTATTGAATGTTCCAAGTCTCACAAATAAGATGTTAAAAACTAGATAGCTTAATAATAGACCATACATACAAGAGACTTGGATTTTGCAAAAACGTGTTTTGAAATCAATACAAAATTTTATATTAAGCTGCCAACCACAATCTTTCTTCTATTATACAAGTGTTTCCTATTTCTAAGAGTATTTATCCCAGATCTTAAGACACAAAATTACTGAAAACATGTCAGTAATTGCCAAAGAACAAGCAAATATTATTTCCTTAAGTTTAAAGAGTGTTTTTTGATAACAATTAAAATGTAACAAGACAATTCTGTAGTTTTTCTTTTGTTTTAATTGCATGAAGATCCTGTCTTTAAAAGAGCAAACATTTTTTCTGCTGGATTTAAAAATCAGATTTTGTCTTAGTGGTAGGAATGACATTTGAATGAATGAAATTTGGGGATGTGACCAATGTTATCATGAAAGGTGAAGGACTTCCCAGCATGGTCTTCCACAACAAGAAGCTGTTCTCTTTCTATTCTAGACTAGTCAGCAACATCACATACAGGTACTCCTCTCCTGGGGAGTTTACTGTTTTTGTGGAGTGCACCACCAGTGAATGGCACGTGATGGCACAGAGGCAGGTGACTGTTCAAGATAAGATGGATCAGCTCAGCATCACCGGGTGCTACAGCCAGTATGAAACTGGGAACAGCTCCCACTGCCGTACGCTGTATGGGGAGGTGCTGTGGATCCAAGTGCAGCTCAGTGGAGGTGAGGATAATTTCTCTGCATGATTTAAAGGGAAGGATAAATATTATGCCATCCATGGGATAGAAGCAGGATTTTTATTATGCAAAATAATCCTTCTTTTTAATGAATGTTTTCCCTCTAATTGTTGTATTCCTGCAACTGAATTCTCTCCGTTCCATCGAAGGGCTTCTTTCTCAGAGATATTTCATCACCTAAAACATAAGTATAAACCCTTTTTTCCTATTCACAAAGCTGACAGCACAAGCATAACTTTACTCACACAAATCCACATGATGCCAGTCAGAATATTTCTGTATTTGAAGTTAGAAATTCATGGAAATGCTCCTCTGATTAGGGTAAGAGGATTCCACTCTGAGCTGGACACATTTGCTGATGTACATTTCTTTCTCACTTCAAGTTCCTGGAAGCCACATATATGCTGAAAAAAATACAATTTAGAAATGTATGTTTGAATTCTCAAAACATTTCCAGCAGAAAACACATGATAGATTTTCATAAAGTCACCTTAAGTGACTTTATTAAAAATGACTGCATTGCTGCAGGGTCCTTGTGACTCCTGTATAAACACTGGAATGCTGCATAAAGCAGCTGGAATTGGTTGGCCTATTGCACAAGCAGTGAGAAATTTTCATCTGTGTTTTTGCAGGCAATGGGGTAACCTACAGTATGTTAGCAGATAACATGACACTGACTGAATCCGGTGCAAAGGAAGGTACTGTCCCTTATAACCTGACACTGAACAGTGCCTCTCAAGAGCTGATAGGCCCAGGGATACACCAGCTGGAAATCCGAGCATCCAGGAACACGACAGCGTCGGAGATCTCCGAGAGTATTGCTGTTCATTTAATTGAACCAGTATCTGGAATTCAAGCTGCAGTAGCTTCCCACACTCTGCAGCTGGGGGAGGATTTGGAGGTGAATGTCTCTGTGTCCCGTGGTGCCCCAGAGAAGCTGATGTTTGAGGTGATTGGATCCAACCAAACTCACTGCCACAAAGCAGACGGCCCTCGTGGGGAGCCGCGGACATACGGCGTTCCCGTGCCCTCGGAAGGTACAGCACACTGACACCTCCTGTGCTTCCAGGACACCACAGATGAGTACAGCTCACACAAACAGTCACAGCATCCTGGGCTAGGGGACAGTGATGTACAGCTGAATTTGGTAGCTTTTCTGACTGCTCAAACTTAGTCTGCAGAACAGGATGAACAGCACAGTCGTATTGACTTGTAAGAGAGCTAAAAAGCAGAACTGACAAATGGGTCTGCATATGCAGACTGAAAGCAAGGCTTCACCTCATTCTTGCAATAGAAGAGACATAGTGAAAAGACATAGGGTTTATTTTTTCATGGCACCATCTGATTGAAGTACAAATGAGGACATTTTCTTGAATAACAAAGTGTTTTCCTCGTGTTTGTTCATAATGTTTCAAGTTTAGACTGCTCTGCATTTTACACTGAAGTAATTCATAATCTGAGGAGTTCTCAGTAGAGATGACAAAGAAAAGGGGAGTTTTCTGTGTGTCCGTTTCCAACACATAACTTTCGTTGGAGCTAATTATGAATAAACTTTTTAGTAATATTATCTTTCCATAATTACATAATCAAAGCCTTTAAAATGTGGAATTAGGGAGATTGTGCTTAAGAGTTAATTAACAGTGGCAGAAGACAAAAAAGTTTCCACCTCTAATGAGCTATTCCAATCCCATGCTAAAGTGGGAACAGTAGCAGCTAATTATTATTTCATTTCATATTTTTAAATTATTCAGTATTAAAGTTTTATTTGTTCTCCCTGTACCCATTTGAATATCCATAGGCAGAAATTTTCAAACAAGATAGCTGCTCTCTCAAGATGCCTAAACTCATTTGGCCTCCAGTGTCTGTACACCTCTAGTTTCCTGTGTGATTATATCATAGATAGCTGACAAAGAATAGCATGACAAGAGCTAGGAAAAGGGCAGCTGAGTTATTAAGAAGTTGAGATAAAAGGAAAAACATTCCTGGAAAAGTCTTTCAGCAGTGGACATCCATCAGAAACCCCCCTGAAAACTCTTAACAAAAAAGAACAGGGTTTTCTTTACAAATTGGATATTATACCTCAAACCTGTTGGACTGGTCCCACTGCTGCTTTTAACTGATCCTTTGCCTTCTCTAGGTACTTTTCTAGTGAAAGTGGTGGCCATGAATGCCTTCTCAAACATGAGTCTGGATCTTGGATTCATCACTGTGTTGGCAAATAGTTCCCATAAAAAAGGTAATTGCATTAATCTGACTGTGCTGGTTTTGACCACACAAGTGTCTTTTTGCAATCAGAGCATTTCATGGAGTGTTTATGGTTTGCATCTAGTAATTGCTTTCCTTCCAGCAACAGTGTTGAAAACTTTTGTGGAGGCTTCTTCCTGATGAGGACAGATTCCCTGACTTTGAAGTAGTCATAAATTAGCATCACTCTGTGTATGTAACACATTGCACATTTGCTATTTGTCCTAGAAATAATTAGTGAAGTTTATGGCTCAGGACACAGCTTTGAAACCAGAAAATATTTGCATCACAGCAGTCTCATAAATTGCTGTCAGTAATGGCTTCTAGATGGCTCATCCTTACATTTACAAGAGCAGATTATACCAGAAATAAAATAACCTTAGCACTAATTGTATTGAAACTTTTCCAGTGCTTTCCATCAATTTTCCTTTGTACATCAGTGAAACTCCATCACCTTCTGTGAATATATTCTGATTTATACCATTATGTTTGAAGAATCAGGATCATCATCTTTACAGTCTGTGACGAGCCTGTTGTTAGCATTTTACCTATTTAACTGGGCTGTTTATCACAGCTCTAGGATCTGATCCTTACAGCCCCATCTTTCACACTGTCAGTAGTCAAATCCTATGGATTTAAGTCATATTCACTAAGGATCTCTGAAAGCTTTACAGGTAGCACTAAAATATTCTGTTCTTTTTTGCATTAAACAGATTCTGCTAAGGAAGAAGGCAGCTACAAAACAAATACCCAAAAGAAAAATGTAAGTACTATTTAAGGATCTTTCTTTAAAATTGCTTAGAATTTTTTCTCACCAGTGAAAGTGCTGTATAAGACATTGAAAAAAAAGTATTTGTAGCATAGTAAATTATGGACTAGATGCTCTGTTCCCCACATGGCTTAACACAAAATCTACACCAAAAGTCTTGGAGACAAATGTGTTTACAGGCATTCCATCTACAATTCATAAAATAGATTAAAGAAAATTAACTTTTCACAACAATTCAGTTTTGGAAGTTAAAATGTGTTTAGATGAATTTTTAATTCATCTACTTGACTAATGCAAACCTCTCTCTGAAGGGTGATCCTTCAAGTAGAGTTTAATATATTTTATATTGCTCCCAAGTGTTTTCTACTTCTGTATTGGAGTGTTTAAATTACTTTGCAATGAAAAATTTTCCAGCTTATGGCAAACTAAGAAGTTAATGATACACCAAGAGCTAGCAGTTGTCCAAATTTCAATAATAAAAATGCCAGATAGAATATTTTATCATCTTAAAAGTCTCGTTTTTAACTGTAACACTAGCAGACAGACATCTGCTATGGGAGATACATTGCTTCACAAGAAGCCATCATGTTTACAAATTGCCTGTAAGAATATATTGCATCAGAGGAATACAAATCTAATCCAAACCCAAGTTTATCACAGTTTGTTGCACAGAAAGACAAACTCAGCTACCCCTTCTTCTCTTTGTTTGTAGCTGCAATGTATCCAATTCAAATAAAAAGGGGATGCACTAGAAGACAAATGGTTGTTCAAGGGTAAGAAGTCTTGGTCCAGATGTGAAGAATTAATAGGGATTAGTTTCCTAAGTACCTAGTTTTGAAAATGGGAGCTGCACTCCTAAACCAATTCTGCGTTTGGGAGAATTTTCCCACAAAATTTTTCTGTGCCATCTGCTTCTATTCCCATAGCTTCTACTTCCATACTACCCTTGAGCAGGGAAAGATCATTTAAACTACAGATTTGCATCCAGTGATTTGGGGTATAAACTTTCACACCTTTTTCATTATAAAGAAGAAACGTATGTGTGTAGTTTATACATGTTCCTGTTCTAACATACATTTACTTCTTATTTAGGATCACAGAATATATATTAAACCGAGTCGCCATGTGGATCCTCTCACGACTGTTACGCTTGGCTGGCCAGACAACAACAATAGTTCCAGTTTTCTCTGGACCTGTGGTTTGTGCACTTCCTGAACTTTTTTCACCAACTTGTATTTGATGAGCAACAAATTCACTGTCATGTCAGATCAAGTGTTGAATATCTGACTAAAGGATGCTTTATTTTCCGGTTTTAAAGTTTGCCACTCACTGTACATAAAGAATGTCTGCTACCTAACCCTGGTTTTGGCACCAAACTAATTATGGTATAATATGGCATAGTACTCCATTTTGTCTTCTCCCAAAGGTTTCAATTTTTCAAGATCTACCTGTCCTAAGCTTCACCCTCATAGCCAACAACTAGTCCCAAGTGACTCACACAGTTAGGCATTTGCAAGGAACATGTGTCTCAATAAAACAGCAATAATTAACATTAAACATGATGCAGAAGCATTTCTGGCTGAAAATGGGATTGGGATTCAGGCCACCTGTGTTCTGTCCTCATAATTATCCCTGACCTCATACATGACCTTGAAAAAGCCTGTACTCTGAATCCAGATTAACGACTTTAAACTGTGTTCAAGAAACTTGTCTATAAAGTTCTTTGAAACTTATGGCAGGAAAGTCCTTTATAAGATGCTGTTCTAACTATAAAGGAAATGTTTGTGCAGGAGCTTGCTGGCCTGCCTGGAATGAATGTGTGAAGCAACAGATAATCCTAATCAACCAAAGTGAGGTGCAAATCCCACCTTCCTGCCTTCCTCCTCCGAAATCAGCAGTGACTATCAGGATTACTGTCCGAAACCATGGCAATGAAGAGAGGCAGGACGAGCAATGTCTCTATGTGACTGCAAAACAAGAACTGCAACTGGAAATCAGGTCTGGTTTTAAACCTAGTATCCACTGGTTAATATTATTACTGCACAAGCATAGTGCAAAGCCACAGTTACCAATAATAATGATAATAAAGAGATATTGTACTTTTAGAATCAGAGAATCGCAGAATGGTTTGGGTTGGAAGGGACCTTAAAGATCATCTTGTTCCACCCCTCAGTCATGGGCAGGGACACCTCCCACTAGATCAAGTTACTCAGAGCTCCATCCAGCCTGGCCTTGAACGCTTCCAGGGATGGGGCATCCACAGCTTCTCTGGGCAACCTGTGCCAGGGCCTCACCACCCTCACAGTAAAGAAAACTTACTGTTCTAAATCCATTTACACTTTACCATTATAGAAACTATTGACCAAATGAGTCTTGCTGCAATTTCAGTCCATGTTCCTGAACACAATCTTTTCGTAAACTGAATAATATTCTTGAATGAAAACCATTTAGGGTTTTTGACCCCAATATATCCTTCCAGTGTTGGAGATTTCAATATGCTAACTTCATTGAAACAATGGGAACAAATGTCATAAGATATGTCTGAAATTTCTCCTAGACATCTCATACTGTGTGTAACCTCCATCTTACTTCCTTACAGGTGTGAGGCAAACTGCAAACCTGTGAATGTTAGTGATGATGTTGTTCTGAGTGTCTCTGGACAGGAGGACTCCCAGGCCATATATTACAACTGGTATTTAGATAACACGTTCCAAAACAAGGTGAGAGCACAAGATTTGTCAGAAATACTGCATACACAAAAATAAATATCCACAAAGCCATATGGCCTCAGAGGGATATTTTGTCAAGCGGACGCTTTGAAAATACTAGTGGAGACTGAGACAATGGGGTGCCTGGTTTGGGAGGGGTTATAATGAAGGGCACCAAAGTGCCACCCTGCTCCTGATAAATCACAACAGAAAGCACAGCAAAGGGTCTCTACTGCCATGTGTTCTCTTCTGTCTGATTTTCCAGTCTGCAACTCTCCCTCTAGCCTGTGGCCTGACTGGTTTCCAGCAGAACTCTTTGAATTTGCTTCAAAGCAACACATCCGTGTTGAGAATGACCAGCTCCTTCTTGCAGACACAAGGAGAAGCTTTTCAGATTAAAGTAACAGGTAGGGGCTAACAGGGTTTTAGGGTTTTTCAGACTCCTTTGAGATAGTCTCTGCTGACGTGACATCACATATGCATAGCCTCGCTGACAAATATGAAGGTAAATTAGTCTACAAGTTGAATGGTGTTACTTTATATGTGGGTTCTTTAAAATAATGAAGAGATAAGTTTGTTCTGGGGTGTCGCACAGCAGGAGAAATTCAGTTATCTTACTCTTGTTAAGGCTCATCTGAAATGAAGTTATGTTAAATGCTTGATCAAATAATAGAGCTTTGCTTTATAATGCAAACACTAACATATTTGAAATAGCTCTTTTCCTCTTATGGTTTATTCAGTAGCAGCCTTTCATGTCTCATTAGGCCCACCCTGCTGTGTGTGGTGCCTGAGCAGACAGCCCCGTTGCTCAGTAGGTGAGATGAGCACCCACAGACCGGTGCGGCTGGGGCACGGTTCTGGCTGACGCTCTGCTCCCTCCCCTCCCAGCACTGACTCAGCGAGGCTACGGGGAGGGATCGTTCCTGGTGAGCACCGTGCCCCCACCCGGACCCCCCGGCTGTGCCGTGTTTCCCGAGCACGGCTCGGTGCTCACCACCTTCAGAGTCTCCTGCAGCGCTCCCGGCTTGGAGGATTCGGGCCAGTCCAGTCCCGGCAGGCAGCTCACATATTGCTTCTATGTGACACCAAGTAAGTCCCCAGGCGAACTGCTTGGCTTCTCCTAACAAGAGCAAAGGCACAACCCGCCCTGCTCTGGAGGGAGACTGATCATGAGTGAACCAGGCCTGCACAGAGCAAGCCCAGAGTCCCCTGTTCTCAGAGAGAAGGAGGTGTCTCTGTGGTGTTTCATAGGTGACCCCTTCTTTCTTGTTTCAGATTCTCTTCTGGACTGTAGCCCAGATCCTGAACTCTTCCCAGTTTATCTTCCACTTGGAGAAGAGGAAAATAATTTTATTTTACATGTGACAATTATTGTCAGCAACAACTTTGGTGATACAGTTCAAACAAATGCTTCAGTGACGGTACATGGTAGAATTAATTTATTTCAAGAACTCTCAAGTTGATAACTAACCCACAATTGACTTTTGTAGCTTCTTCCTGTTTTAGATATATTACTTCCTTCTGAATGTGCCATAATCACCATTTTTCTATCTAACAGAGACTATTCTCTGTGTCCTCAAGATCAAAAGATCTTCCACTGCCCTTTTTTCTAGAACAGAAGTTTAAAAGAAGAATTGTTTGGACATTGAGCAGCGTAAGCCTATTTACTGAGTCTGGAATTACTCTCTGTAGGCCCCAAAAGCCTCCTGCTTCTTCCCCAGCGCCCCAGTAAGGAGATCCTTATCAGGCCATTAAAAATAAAACATTTAAAATGGGGAACATGAAGTTTTATGTCCCACTCTATCTAGGCTGTCATTAAGATGATCATGGAAGCTGTTCAAAGAAAATTGTAACAGCCTTGGCAATGTTGAGAGCATATCTGATTTCTTCATCAGGTTGGACCTGCAGATATGATGGATGGAAACCTGACCCTGCAGGCTGTGATATCTGAGAAGGCAAACACCATCCTAAAAGATGGGAACAACAGCATGAGTCTTTTCCAGCTGTACAAGTCAGTGACATCTGTCCTTAATCAGCAGATCCAAGAGGAAAGTTTTAACATGTCTTTACAGACAAATACACGAAAAGAGGTCAGTGAAACACTTGCTTTCTTGCAGTACAATGTCATATAATGGACCCTTCATATTCTTTGACAGCTCTTAAGTAACAAAAAGCTCACATATCACCACTTGAAATCAATGAAGGTTTCAAGTTTCTAGCATGTGTCTCAGTGTTTGGCACAGGTTTCAGCTAGTTTTCACTATTTGCCTACATAAATGATTTGTTTCATCACTCATCAGTAAAACAACTAATTCTCAATTGTTATTTCATTAATTTAAACTAGTTAATCTAAACCTGATTTTCCAAAGCAATTTAAATATCAATAAAATGGCCTCTCCAGTGGGATAAATATCCTATCTAATTTCCCCGAAAAGCACTAGATGGCAGGTAATTTGCTTTTGTCCATTTTAGCCACCAGTTGATGTTTCAGTCATAAGCTGATATTTGTACAGTGCTTTATGTGCCTCAGATGAAGAGATCTAGAGAAATGCAATGTGTCCTTCAATTAAGATTCATTATTTGAATAATATCAATCACACATGGCTCTGCTTTCTCTGGAAGTGGCATTTACACAGTAATTCACATACATTAGTACAAATTCTCACAAGTAACTCTCCTTGCTCCTAATGGATGTTAAGTGTATAAATTCTCTGTGCTGGGAGGTAACATAAAACTCGTGATTATATAATTACTAGGGCAAGTGGCATCTTGTCAGTAGAGCTAATATCAGCTCAAATGATCCTTGTTGTGGAGCCTTACTCTACTGCATAACTTATGGCAAGCCTGGCTGTCAATACACAGCACTACTTTCACAGTCCTAATTAGCATCTTGTTCCTTTGCCTAATTATCCCTTTTCATCCCAAGCTCCGAGGGCTGATGCTGACAACTCTCTCTGTTGTTAACATAACATCAATGCAGACTGCTCTGAAGATGTCAGAGGTATTGAAAGAAATCACTTACAGGAGTGAAGAGCTGTCTGTCTCAGCGCAGGTAAGAACAAATTCATCTTCTATCTCCTCACACTTATAGTAGAGACTCTAATTATCCCACTGAACTTGGAAGAGTTTCAGTGCCTTATAATTATCTGTTCTTACCCATTTTTTTTTCAATTGTACCAGAATGTGTATTTTGACCAGCAGTATTTGACTCTGTTTAGAGTAAGTAAATTCAAGTCTCAGATATTGTCTCAGCAGTGTCTACAATCCAAGCTATAAACATTGCATTTATCATACATTTTTGAGATAGAATCCGTAACTTTTAGTCAGAAACATGTCAGGATGCATGTTTTCTCTTGTAAAGCACTTTTAGAACCCTGAAGAACAACTGCCCCAAGAGGGTTTTTCTAGAATTGCCCACACTTGTTCATCCCTGATCCAGGCACTCCACAAAATGCACATAGGTAGGTTGTCAAGGAACATGTCAGCACCCAGAGGAACTGGGCACAAACGTGTAGGTTGGTCTCACAAAAATATCTCTTGAATCTTATCTGGCAACATGACATTATTAGTAGATGATGCTATTTATGCTTACGGGGTGAGCATATGGCAGGACAGAACAAACTGTCACTGGGGGAAGTTTCCCAAATATGCAGGCAATAAAAACAGCTGTCCTGATTTCTGATGTGTTATAGAGTTGGAGCCAGACAATGGCTTGGGAGGGTTTCAGCAGGATGTGGTTAACTTTGGTAAGACAAGAACACAGCTCAGGTCCAGCCCTCACCCTACAGAAAGGCTGCTCAGCGTTCACAGGCTGTGGGAATGGATGCGTCCAAGCTTGCAATGAATTTGCTTGGCTCCTTCACCATCCTGGGCTAAAATCTGGCCAGTGCTTTCACAGTCACAAAGCTGCATCCAGACACAAAATAAAAATCATAAAACTCATTCTCCTTTGGCACTAAGATAGAAATGTACAACCTAATTTGCTACATTACTGTACATCTAAAATCTATCCTTGCCCAGGGTTTGACAGACAAGCTTCCTTCAGATGTTATAAATCTTTTTACGGATTACATCTGTAGAAGCAGGCCGCATTTTTCATGCCTGTATTCCATTTGATGTACCATCTAGTATATCATCTTTATTAGCATTTGAAGTATTACCCCAGCACAAATAATTATAGTAAAAACAGCGTTAGCCACTAATAGTCACAAGAGATTACTGATGTTGCAATATTCAGTAAATGACACAAGTGTCACTTCTGTCATTTGTAGTGCCAGCACATATAAACTGCTCCCTGTGTTTCTCATGCAGGTGGAAGCCAGCAACACTCTGAAACATGTCAGTGCCTCCTTGCTCTCTGTAAACACAGAGCACAGCAGAGATGGTCAGGAGTTAAAGGAAGCAGCCAACTATCTGTTTAATGCAGTGAGCAATGTTCTTAAAGCTTCTGTAGAAATCAGAGCTGGGAACACTTCAGTGCCAGAGGCAGAACAGGTAATTTGGATTTGGTCCAGTTTGTACTGTACTATTTGTGAATATTTGTTTGCTTTGGGAGGTTTTTAAGAGCTCTGCTGCCTCTCGTATTTTTTAATTGGCAGTGGGAACTGTTCATTGTGATACCAGGACGGACTTGAATATCAGAGGCAACTTCTCTCCAGTTAGACATGTTAGACTGAATGTCTGTTAATGAAGATGATAGAAGCCTCTTAAGATCTGTTACACTGAAACAGGACAGAGCACTGGAGAACACACCATCAGCTCTGACCTCTAATTGATGACAAGCACATTGTGATTTTTTTCAGACTTGCCTCCTTTTGCCCCTCAATTCAAGGAAGCCACAGATATTCAATATTCATGATTGCCACCACTACTTCACAGCATGAACCAGCTCTGGTTGCTGCTTAAACTTGTGCAGAAAGCTCTGATTACCTATTCAGAAAGATGCAACATCTTTATTTTGTCCTACCCTTTCCTATCTATATGTGAATTGTCACAGCTGACTCTGTGAGTTTCCTGGGCTGAACAGGAAATTTATATAAATACTTTAATTTCATCCGTTCAAGGGAGTAGGGATGAAATAAATCTCACCTGAGAGAAAAGATTATGAACTGGACAAGTTCCTCAACAATAACACACTAATAATACACAATTGATATGTAATTAGGTCTTGCTTTTCCAAGTAACTAAACACTAAAGTGTGCAGCTAAAGGGCATTAATACACAAAAGTACATGAATATATTGATTGATGTCATGCTTGTAATTTCAATGTAGAAGTTATAAATACTACAATATAAAAATAAAATCTGTAAGACATTTATTTGCTGTCTGCAATGTTTCAATGAGAATTACAGAAACTGAATTGCAATAGAATAACTTTCTCTGAGATTAAGAAGCCCATCACCAAGTTTTTCAGCTTAGTAAGACACCAAAATTAAAAGGAAGCAATGATAAATAATGCGCAGCTTGATGATCCTGAGTACCTTTGTTGTAAGTTTCCTCCTCTAATCCTTTTCCAGAGTTCAGTGTCACACGAGCTCCTAAATACAGTTGAAAATCTACAGAGTGCCCTTCTGTTTGGGAAGGTACCAGGTGATGAGCCAACAGTCCTCACCTCTCCTTCTGCCACAATGTATATGCACAGGTAACAGCTGCAGTGTCTCCCACTGAAGCTTCTGAGAGCTACAAATATCAGTTCCATTGTGCTTAAACAGAGTGTTTGGAACCAACTAAATATTGGAGCATAGTAACAATTTCAATAGTGCAACAAGGCTGTTGTTAGTGCCTGATAGTAAGAACAGCTTGGACTCCAGGCATCACCTTAGAAATCCCCATGCTGTGTCTTCTTTAACCAGCCAAGAATTTACTACAATTTCCTGAAAGAGGCAGTAGTCCCTTACTTTTGAAATTATGTAGAAAACTCATGTCATGCCAGTTAAGAGTTTTTGTCTTTTCCAAGTTGCCAATAATGACATGTTATATGGAACTGTAACCAGCTTGGCAGAAGCAAATATAATCCTGAGGAGCCTGACGAGCATTCTCCATTACCTATAACCATCCCTAAATTGTTCCCCGAGAGCCTGGTTTTCATCCACATCCAACTGTGCATTCAAATCAAGAGCATGTTCACACACAAAGCAAGTCTTTCAAATAAGTACATCTTGGTACAACTTCCTCTCCAGATATGCCAATTCCACCCCTTTTTTGATGATTCCCTGGTAGCATTCTGTGGAGTACTGTGTCAGGGTATTGATGTTTGGGGGTTTTCTGGTGGTGTTTTTTCCCTTTTATTATTCTTTTTCTCCTTTATTCTGCTTTGCTTATGCTCAACCCCAACTGGACAGATTACAAACAGAAAAGATGGAGAGCACATCCATTAACATCTCCAATTCCAGCTCTGCCAGCTTTACTCTCCCACCTGCTTCCTCTCTCAATGTTTCAGGAGTTGATGATGAAACAGTGGATATAAGGGCAAGTAAACAGCTTTTATCTAACTCTATCTCATATCCAGCTTACATTCCTGATCTAATGGTTTTAGAACAGTTTATCGTTTTACAATGAACACACAAGCACATGTCATCCCTCCTGTCATGTCAAGAAAATAATTTGGAACCTTTTTGGTCAAAGAAGCCTTAATTTATCTTAATTGCATGAGGTTGGTTCAGCAAGTTAAGGAGGACTGAAAGGTTAAATTCCCCATCCCATCAGTCCCTTACACACACTTTGATTCACACCTACATGGCAGGAGCAGGCAATGGGATGGGTCAATACCTACAAATCTATTTGCTGTTTGTTTACACCTTATGCTCTGAGGAAGATGCAACAGCTCGGAGTCCATTACTACATTCAAACTAACCTACAGCAGCTTGCTTTCATCTCAGCAAGAAATACACGAGTGTGGGGCACTCAGATCCTGCAAGAGACAAATGTGCCGATGGTAGCACATCCCTCATCTGAATCAGGACATGGTGGTTTTTCCCTCAGAACAATAGATTGCATACAATTTTCATATTTTCATAAGAAATTTTCTAAGGATCTCTCTAGTTGATTTGACCCTCTCAGGAAACCACCTGCAAACATTTTTTTTTCATTGCACCTTTTCCAACTCTGCTAAAAAGGTGTCACAGTGTATGGAAACAATAAAGATTGTTGTACACATTTCAGAATGAAAATAACTTTCAAAGTTTGTAGACCCACCTTAGAGATAAGGTAGAGTCTTATTTAAACCTGGATGCAGGCTTCTTGGAAGTCAACTCATTTTTGGGTCTGAGCTCAAGCTTTCACTATTCAGCAATTCAGAGTGTGAATATAATGAAATATTGACAATAGCTCAGTTGTCTGATAGTTAATGTCTTCTAACAGATGGTGAGCTTTGCCATGAATCCCTTTTTCTCCAGTGACACCAGTTTTGACATTAGTGGAACGGTGGGAGGTCTAAGTCTAACTGGTCTGGATGGTTTGATCATACCAGTCAGCAACCTCAAAGAGAACATTGAGGTAAATCTGCTATTTTCTAACCCTCGCCCTCTTTTCACATTTTTTCCCTTTCTCCATTAACGAACTGTCATTCGTGTTATCATTTGTGAGGTGAACACAAATGCTGGTAGTGTTCATTACATTAGATAATGGGATGATGCTGTCTGCATTTGTGATGGAAGGATTCGTGTGATGTGATGAATGAAATAACAAATATTTCTGTCTTTTCTTAAAAAGGAAGCATTTTATTCTTCATTTAAATGAATGTAAGAATGCTAATGGTTGTGGAAATAGACTCCAGATTACAGTCATCCCAAAGCACAATGTGAAGTCTAATTTCATCATCCAACCTCTGTATTTATTGTACTACTCTTTGGCTTCCTAGTCCATGTATAAACTGACATCTAAGTCATTCATACATGCACCTTCAAGTAGCCAATGTCTCAGTTGTAATCACAGTTCTCAGTTCAGAAATGCCCTAACGGTCATAGGTATTTTGATGAGTCTACACAGGTTTCAAATTAACTTTTCAGAGGTTAGTTGACATTATCAAGAAAATTACTTTGAAAGTGATATTTTTGCTGGCCATGCTTTCCTGATGTTATGAAAAAAGATAATCTAGCATGTGGCTGCATGCTAACAAGAAAAATGATTTTCTGTATTTAAACCTATGTCTTTCTGTTTAAAAACAGATCATGTTACCAAGGCTTTCAGCAACACAGGAAGATAAGATTCTGTTGAATCTGGGCAATTATAGCACTTTTCAAGTCAATGTTACCTCAGGAAACATATCTATAGTGATCCACCTGGAATCTGAACATGACATTCCACTAATACTTTACTTGGGGTATGGCTATCACCCAAATGAAACCAACTACGATATGAAAAATCATCTGTTCTATAAGAAAACTTCTGGAGGTAAGATGAGTGGTTAGTGACCCATGAACTTGCAGAATGAGCCTTGGCCATGAGTTCAGGTGTCTTGCTGGAAAGAAACCTCATGCTTCAAGGTTCCAATCTGTAGAATAAAGTGTTCACTAACAGGAGCAAAGATTGGGATGCCTTGAACAATGAGTAGCTAAGAATGATTTCACACCTGTTTCTTTGGTTTACAGCTGCATACTTCTGAATTAGCCTTTCTATATATACATTGAAACTGAAATATTTATGTTCAAGGTGAGACAAACAGCTGGGTTCTCAGCCCAGAAGAACTCATTTTTGGAGAGGGAACCTACTATTTCATGGTTTTACAAGATATGGGAATGGATTCCACAGTCTATGATGGGCTAACCATAAATGCCACTTGCTTTGCATCCCACTGTGTGTTTTGGGATGAGCACCAGAGAGGCTGGAACAGCTATGGATGTCATGTAAGTAGAGCAAAACAAAACAATGTGTCTGTTATATACTTCAAAGCCAGCCCTCATAACCACCACCCTGTAGTAAAATGATAGCACTCAACCGACACCATAAAACAAGAGCATTTTGAGATGTTTTAATAAACTCAAGAAGTTTAGTCATATTGAACTAAGTTTCAAACAACATTTCCATTTCTATTTCTTGGGATGAACTTCTGCGTAAGAAGAAATGGAATCATTCTGACAAGGCCATAATATATTGTAATGCCCGTTACTGGTTAGGTGTTAGAATTAATATTCCTTATTGGAACTTGAACAATTCTTTGTACAGAAACTCTCGACACCAACTTACCAATCTCAGAACTGTCTTTTCATTTTCTTGCTAAGTCATCTAATACTTTGAAGCCAGATGTTTTATCAGGAATCTTTTCTGGGTTTCAGGTAGGACCAAAAACAAATCCTAGCAGCACACAGTGCCTCTGCAACCATCTGACCTTCTTTGGGAGCTCCTTCTTTGTCATACCCAATGCCATAGATGTCAGCAAAACAGCACAGCTGTTTGGTACATTTGTGGACAATCCTGTGGTGGTGACAACTGTAGGATGCATCTTTCTGATATATGTGCTTGTAGTTATTTGGGCTCGAAGGAAAGACATCCAGGATAATGCCAAAGTAAGTCTCCAGCTAAA
This sequence comes from Pseudorectes ferrugineus, assembly GCA_008033365.1. Classification (NCBI taxonomy): domain Eukaryota; kingdom Metazoa; phylum Chordata; class Aves; order Passeriformes; genus Pseudorectes; species Pseudorectes ferrugineus. The sequence continues at coordinate 17,327 of QWTY01021409.1, forward strand.
AAAGTCAATGTATTCAGGCCAATTCCCACCATGCCTAGCCTGTTTTAATAGGAAGTCTTTAACCAATCCTACTCCTTTCCCTGTAACTCTCTGTTTACTGGTAAGTAAACATTGTTCACAAGATGACAAATTCCTACTCACAGCTTTCAGGAATCTGTACTTACAGGACTGCTAACACACTGCTTGTGCTGTGTCACTCTGCAGGTGAAAATCACAGTCCTGGAAGACAATGACCCCTTTGCTCGGTATCGTTATCTTGTGACAGTTTTCACAGGACACCGCCGTGGCGCAGCCACAACCTCCAAGGTATCAGTGGCACTGTGTGGGAAGAGAATTTATTTGTTTAGGGAACTGGATGAATAATGGAGCACCTGAGGCTATTAAACAGGACAGCTCAAATGCACTGTCTGAGCCAGAAAGCCCTGAGGTTTGATGAAAGCTGGAAGAGTATGCTGGAGAAATAAACACACATAGGATCGAGATGTGCAAATCTTCATTTTGCCTTCTTATTTTCCAGGTGACTCTCACCCTCTATGGACTGGATGGCCAGAGTGAGCCCCACCATCTAACTGATCCTGATACACCAGTCTTTGAACGTGGAGGAGTGGATGTTTTCCTCCTCTGTACCTTCTTCCCTCTTGGGGAACTGCAGAGTATTAGATTGTGGCATGATAATTCAGGGGACAGTCCATCCTGGTAAGTGGAGGTCTGGAGATCCTGGTAAGTAAAGATCCACAAGTAATTTTTTATAATGACAACAGCTTTCCTTTTCTAGCACTTGAAAATTATCCTTTCTGCAGTTCTAGAAAGAAAAGAAGCGTTCAATTCTAGTTTTTGCAGATGAATAGACCAAATCATAGTCTAAACTGCAGGACCAGGAGTGCTTCCCATATCCCAGGTCCAGTACAGGATGGGATATGTTCTGTGCCTTACAGTTTAGTCACCCTAAGAAGCCGAAAGCCAGAGTTTGTCCTCCACAGACTTGTTGAGTTCTGGATTTCACACACTCAGTGACATGTGACTGTGACCTGTGTGCTTTTCCAACAGGTATGTGAATCGAGTATTAGTCCATGATCTGGCATGGGATCAGAAATGGTACTTCCTCTGTAACTCTTGGCTAGCCATTGATATTGGAGAATGTGTCCTAGATAAAGTGTTCCCAGTAGCAACAGAACAGGACATGAAGCAGTTCAGGTACCTCCTATTTTACAGATTTTTTTTACTCTTGATAGCAGTCAGTCTAGAAAAGCAAGCATGAAAAAAACAGACCAAAGCCCTAGACAAAAAATGAAAACCAGGAAGGTTTTTCCACTGCCCTTAAAGAGCTCTGAACAAGGGAAAAAGGAAGGATGGTTAAGTAAATCTAATCATTACCCTAACAGTAGTACCATACTGAAGATATCGGTGCTAAAGAAGGATAGCCTGACAAGACCTACAGAAACCCAAACATCTTCTCTTATGTGTAATTTTCTTAACAATTTAAATAGGAACTATTCACTTTCCCTCCATGTTGTGGCCAAAAGGAAAGGACATAAGTAGCTATGACCATTCCATGCAAATCAAGCCATAATATTTGATAATTTCTTCTAGTTATTATTTCTTCTGATAGTGCCTAGAAGCATGAACAGGTTAGGAAACTGAACTAGAGCTTTGTTCTTCCCTCTCCTTTTTACATATCCATTTGATTTCCCTCTTCTCCTTCCCAGCAATCTGTTTTTCATGAAGACCTCCAAGGGTTTCCAGGATGGGCACATCTGGTACTCGGTTTTCAGCCGCTCCCCACGAAGCTCCTTCACGCGAGCCCAGCGCGTGTCCTGTTGCTTCTCACTGCTCCTCTGCACCATGCTGACCAGCATCATGTTCTGGGGTGTGCCAAAGGATCCTGCTGAGCAGAAAATGGATTTGGGTAACAATCCTCACCATCGCTTGGGCAGGCGAATAGAGAGACAGCAGAATCTGGAAGCAAGAGTTGAATAAATGGGCTTTTTCACAAGAAAGAGACTTGATGGTTTATTTTGCCTGGGGTTATTTTTCCTTCTCCTCTCTGTTTGACGTTGACAGGTAAGATCGAGTTCACATGGCAGGAAGTGATGATCGGCTTTGAGAGCTCCCTCCTCATGTTCCCCATCAACCTGCTCATTGTGCAGATCTTCAGGAACATACGACCCCGGCCAGCCCAGCAGGGCAGAGAGAAGAAGCCGGGAAAAAATGGTCGCGTGTCCCCAAGCCTGCCTCCCACCCCACGGGCCACCCAGGCTGCCTCTCTCACTCCAGAGGCTGTGACAAAGGCAAGTCCCAATGAGTCCTGCACTGCCCTCTGCTGCCACGCACTACCGGCTTCCCCAGCTCCACAAATGTTCCCTGTTTGATGCACTTCAGCCTGTCTGAAGAGAAAAGCCAATTACCACTGGTGCAAAGCACTCATTTGCCCACCTAAATGCAATCCTTCACTAAGGTCTGCCTTTGTACTTCCCAGCCCGTGCATAGTTATTGTGTGTGACCAAATCACCATGTTCAGGAGTTAAAGCAAATGCTAAGCAAGGCAGAGAAGATAAAAGGTATCATGGACCACATCTTTCTCAGCTTAGGTCCTCAGGCAGGTACACTGTCCTTTTGAACCCTGAAAGCTGCCTTCCTGAAGTCACTGAAATCTGCCTGTCACATCCAGCACTGTAGGATGTGCTATTCTTATCCATTCTTGAGATTTTAGCAATTGCTGCAGCTCCCAGCCAGTGGTGCTGTCAGATCACATCAGCTTAAGCCACTGCAGCCAGAGTCACTGCTGTGTTGCTGCTGTCTTTCCTAGGAAATAAGAAGAATTGCCAACTCACTCTTTAAAGCCCTGAAGACTCCATCTCTCACCTCAGCACCAGACCTTGAAAAATCAACTAACATCAACACACTTTTGTCATTGGTTGAGGACATCATCTGTCAGCAGAACAGAGCTGGGCAAGGGTTTTATCATGAGAGCAAGAAGGATGGTCCTATCATTGTCACATTAGGTGCTGTGGATATCCAAGGTAAATAACACACTGTGAAATGCCTGCTGAAACCTTTGCAGTGGAAATGATTATAGCACTGGATGTGATGACCCAAGCTCTTCTTACATTCTGACTCAAAGGCTACTACAGAATCACAGAATAGCTGAGGTCTGAGAAGGGATCTCTGGATCCTACCACGCTGCTCAGAGCAGAGTCAGCAGGAGCAGGATTGCCCAAGGTCAAATCCAGTCAGATGCTGAATGTCCCCAAGGATGAAGACTCCACAGATTATCTGAGAAACCTACTCCTGTGTCCAATACATAAGTTTTTTCTTATGTTCAGAAATTTCACATTTTTTAAGGTGTGCCCATTGCCTCTTGTTCTTTCACTGCACCACTGATGCCCAACTAAGTAAAGACAACTGTGAAATCTCTGTTTCTTATGCTGTAGAATCAAATGTTTGCTACCAGTCTGGCTTGGGAGTAGGATCAGTATCTACCAACGAAAAGACTCACAAATACCAGTTGTTTCACAATCTTTTTGACATGTCCTTTTTTTCTTCTTGGCCTTGTGCTGTTGTTCCTTTCAGTCTGACTCTCAACTAAACAAAAATGTATGAGTAAACAAAATCACTGATTTCATTAAGACTCACATTTGGCTTTTCCAGTGAGTCTTCCAAGCTACTAATTGCACAGGTAAACTATGAACAGATTAACAGCCAATCTGATCTGACCTATCTATTAAGCTTTTAGGACTGCTATTTAACTAAGTTGTCTTCTGGAAAAAATTCCAGGCCATTCCAGCACAAGAGCATTATGCTCTAGTACTAAGGCTGCTTTTACACATCCCTTCAAATGTTACTCTTCACTTCATCCCATTCATGATCTTTAGCTCCAGTTCTACCACCCTTTGTATTGAACAGTATTTTAATCTAGGAATATCTATTTTCTCAATAGATAAATAAATAATTCTTTGCCTGCAGAAAAAACAAGAAGTCCAACTCCAGAGAAGAGAATTTGTGAGCAGCTGAAATACAGTGATTACCATCGCTGCTTGTACATGCAACTCCAGCGTGTAGAGACGGAGCTGAAATTGCTGGGGCCCCATAAATTTCAGATGCCTCAGAGTTACACACAAGCTGTTTGTCAGGTTCAGCATTTGAAGAACCTCCTGGAGAACCAAATCTGCTCATCAGCATCCATCAGTGAGGGGTAACCCAGTTCTCATCTCATTCTCAGTATAAGTATATTCAGGTCATGAATTCAAAATTGGACAGGATGACAGAGCCCAAATAATTACTGCTTAATATGTGCTAGATAACTATTATTATATCTGTAAAAATAAGTCTTACTATTATACCACTGCAGGAGCTACAAAGGAATTTCCATGCACTGTGAACTGCACACAAAGGCAATAATGACAGATCATTGCTGTTTGGCATTTTTGCCTCCAAAGTGGAAAGTTACAGCACAATGCCATGTGATAGTAAAGGGCTGGGATAATCACCCAGCTCCAAAGTCACAGAAGTCTCTTAAAATGTATGGTAAAGAAAAATTAATAAGCAGACAAAAATAGTTCAGTGAAATATGATAATTAAGTTGGAAGTGTTGGAAACAATTGCACTAATTACGTCACTTGGCCTTTATGGTGATCACAAGAGATGCATTCAGCAGCTTAAATGCACTCACAGCTTTGTCAATAATTCTACTGGAGATTCAATTATGCATGAACTGAGGAGTAAATAAGCCCATCACATTTATTTTGATTTTAGCTGATCTCTGCATACTTCCTCATTATTTTTTCTCACTGTACTTTTTGCTATCCATATATCCTATATTACTGCATTAATTAAAGAATTTAGAATATTTTGATTTTATGTCATAAGATGTTGTCTATTCCCAGTGAACCTGATGACTGTGATTTTGGTTCCTGTTCCATCTCAAACTGATTTTTTTCTCTTCTGGTTGACTCTCAAGGTGGTCCCATACTCCAAACTTCTCCAATGATGACAAGAAAAGTTTTTCTCCCAGAGGGCTGCCCTGGTGGTTTGTGTTCATCGCTTGGTTCCTTGTGGCAGCCACCAGCGGTGTGTCCGGGTTCTTTACCATGCTCTACGGACTCCATTACGGCAAGGAGAACTCCATCAAGTGGCTGATCTCCATGGTCATCTCCTTCTTGGAAAGTCTTTTCATCACACAGCCCTTAAAGGTGAGAGCCTCAGAAATACAACCCCTGGCCAAGATGAACTCATCTGCTGCCATTGCAGAAAGAAAATGTAACATGTTCTAAAGAGCTACAGGATTTAAGATATAAAATGAGAAGTCTTTGCCCTTAAAACAAGAGGAAGCAGGTGGTTTATAGAGTTCTGTTGGTTTTTGTTGACATTAACTCCATTAGTGTCATCTCCCTTGCTTTGTCAGGGTTTAAGGAGGTTTCTCAGTAGGGAGGATGTGTCACAAAATCAGTTTAGCTGGACAAACCCCAGCACTGTGCACTGCTCTCTTGTTTATGGGCTTCAGCTGCATGGGTTCAACAAGCTCAAAGCACAGCTGTTTTCCTGCAGTGCCTAGATGCAAAGGGATCCAGGTCAAAGCCTGAGCTTCTTTATATGAAATGAGCATATTGTGAGTCTATAGCTGATTCTTTCCAGGTGCTGGGATTTGCTGCTTTTTTTGCTCTGGTTCTGAAGAAGGTGGAACATGAGGATGAAGAAAACACAGCTATTGATGGGCCTTTATCTGCACCAGGTAACTGCCTGTAAAGTGAGAAATTATTAAAGAAAGTGCAGTATTCTCCTAGCTTTTGGTGTGCTTTATGCATGAATACGTGACCCAGCTCAACTGCCTTGCAACAAAACCTGTAACTATTCCACAGCTTCAGGAAAATAAATAAGTGACCCAGTGCAAAACACACCCTTCATGCAGACTGGTAGCTCTTTATCTGACAAGCATAACTAAAACCTCTCACAAAGAAATTTCCCACATCCTTTAAGCCCTATATAAAGTTCTCAGGTTACATACTTTTCCACAACCACAATTATCTGTATTATTTCCCTAAACCGAACAGTGGTTTCTGCAGTCATAGTCATATCTAAATAAAGCCTTGACTAGCAGACAGGAATCCTAGGGCACAGCAAAGTTATCTGATCTACAGCTTCCTCCCTGCTCAGCCTCAGGCCACGAATACACCGCCTTCTGAGATGCTCAGCCTAGAGAGAGACACCTGGACTACACCTGGTCCTAAACCCAACACACAGTTTTTGTGAGCTCCTTCCCTCCCCACTGTTTGCCTTGCTATAGTAATTGTTTAAATCACATCCTCTCTCTTCCTAAGGGAAAGCATTAAATAGAAATGTTTCCTTAGAATGTCCAAAGAAACAAAAAGCAGGACATGGATAATCTGTTGACTGATTCCAGGGTTCACTGCTCTCCCTCACAGGTGATTCACACCCTCTCTTTGGAGCCCGAAGGGACAGTAGAAGCAATATTTACCGGCCACCTCCTGCTGCTGATGTGGAGAAAATGAAAATCAGCTGCATGAAGGAGCAGAAAGCTTTTGCCCTCATCAGAGAAATCCTGGGTATTAGCCACATGTAGATTATCTTGTTTTATTCAGTAATACTCATCAGTAATTTTACATCAGTGAAAATATTGTTCTCTTGGGTGACAAAGTTTTGGCATATCTTCAGCTTTCTGCCAGCCGTTATGATGTAGAGACAGACTGTTCCATGGCAGCTGGAGCTGCAAGGAGGTGGAAACGTTAGCTGGAGATAAAAGCGTGGCTAAGGCTTCATTTTGTGGTAAAGAAACACATCACAAACACATGAGAGGTTAAAGAAAAGTAGAAAGGATAAAAGGAGGAGGTCAACAGTGAAATGAAGATGAAATCAAAGAGCAGATGGAGGCCATCTTTCTAAAAGCAGATAGTATCTATAAATAATGATTTATGCCCCTGTTTTATTTCCTCTAAACTCAATGGCAAAAATTACCTCAACTTCACTTGGAACAAAGTTAGACTGCTCATTTTATTTACAGCTGCCACGACTACTTCTATTCAGCCTTCCCACTTATTTTCTTGACTGCTACTCATATTCCAAATGTGAAACACTTAAACTGCAGCACATTGAAGCAGCTTGAGTGCATTCATTAGCACTGGTCACTCAAAGCCTACAAAGCACCTCCTTGGCCTAACAGATGCTGACAGCAGTAACCATTCATGCAATTTATTTTGAACAGCGTTGTTAACTCAGAGCTCACATGTGCTGTCTCTTTCTGGTTTTTTTTCCAGCCTATCTGGGTTTTTTATGGATGCTGTTACTGGTTGCCTATGGGCAAAGAGATCCCAATTCCTACTATTTAAACAAACACATTGAGGACAGCTTTACAGATGGATTCCATGATGTCTACAGTTACCAGGATTTTTTCACGTGGGCAAACACTACCTTACTCAAAAACCTTTATGGATCATATAAAGGTGCACAGTCACATTGTTTCCCTTCAGCTTGTCAGATTCTGAAACATTATTTTTAATACTTATCTCTAACTTGCATATTTGAGTGGAGAAAGGGACTGTGAGTATGTGAGGCTAGCAAGAAATCTTATAATATGAATACTAGTGGATAACAAAACCCTACAGCTTGACCCCAAGTTAAACATCCCCTGATATTTTCCTTATATTTAATATAACCCAAAAATTCTGCACTGCAATGCTAAATTTTTCACATTTTACATTACTTACTCCAGATATTCAGATATATCCTCGGTTTTACACCACTTTCTTTCCATAACAATAAAGAAAAAAAGAATGGCAGACAGGTGGCACCATAAAGCTTTTCCTCAGGAGAGTTGTTTGCATCAGGTCTTGGGTCAATGTGAAGGCAAATTATGCAATATCAGCATGTTTGTATCTAGCCATACCCAGCAAAATATGACCCATTTTCCAGCTCACATTTAATGGTAAATATTGAAATATATTAGCAGAGTTGTTCTTTGGGCATGACAGGCCACATGAATGCTGCATAAAGCTACCCTGCTATGGGACTCGAGGTGAGTCACTTTTCTCTCCCAGGCCTCACTTTTCTTCTGTATAAAATACAGATGGGGAGTGACACAGAACTCTGTTATTGTGAATGTTATTTAAGAACTCAGTTCAAATCAACATGAGGGTTTCATTTTCATGACTATTTCGCTTACAGTGTTTCCGAGAAAAGAATATATGGCAAAATCTTAAGGTACCACTGAATCATAAATGAAATGAAGAAATATTGTTAATTTTGTCATATGGCCAGTGCTGCTCTTTTCCATCTCCTGTTTAGGATTCATTACAGATGGCAATTCCAAGCTGGTGGGTAGTGCTCGAATTCGCCAAGTAAGAGTGAAAGGAGACACCTGCCCTATTTCTCCCAGACTCCAGCATGTAGTTGAGGAATGCCACGCTCCATACTCCCTACAAACAGAAGACACATCAGCTTATGGGGAACACTGGAATACCTCAGTCTTTGATAACTCCTCTGACTTGAGCTCAGCATGGCAGTATCAGAGTCAGTCCAAACTGAGAGGACACCCCAGCTGGGGCAAACTTGCCATCTACAGCGGAGGGGGATACGTGATTCACCTGGGAACTGACCCTAAGAATGCCTCCAGGTACCACTTGTATTCTTGTAAATTATCAGTGCATCCTCCATGTGATATATCCCTGTATGAGTTAGATCACCAGCTACAATTCTTTTCGCAGAATTCTCCAGTACCTATTCAATAATGTCTGGCTTGACACCTTCACAAGAGCAGTGTTTGTTGAATTTACAGTCTACAATGCCAACGTGAACCTGTTCTGCATTATAAGCCTGATGTTTGAAAGCAATGCTTTAGGTGAGAACCTTTCCTAAGTGACACATTTCTGAAGACAGCAAGCAATGCACCTACAGAACGTAGATTTACACACTATCAGTGTTTTCCTAGTTCTTTCTTTAGTGAAGACAAGTGTTTTAATAAATCTAATCATGAGAGAATCAATGCAAATTTTATAAACCATTCAGGAGAAATGCAGCATCACAGTAATATAGACCACAATGGAATATCTTATGTTTGCTTATGCTGTGGTCATCTACTGATGAGAAAACATGGTACTGAAACATGATCTACAGAATTTACACAACAGGAACAAGAAAAATTCTGTTTCCCAATCACTTCAGCTAATCAATACAATATTAAGACAAAAATACAAATAACAGCCTGCCTTTTTTCTTCCAGATGACTTCTAATATATAGCTATGTAATCATGTAATACATAATCGGGATACAACAAAGAGAATAGTGAAACCAAATTCTGGTTTAAAGGCTACAGAAAAACATCTGGTCTGAGCCGCAGCCTCTCTTGGTGTGTCCAAGTATTGGAAAAAGCCCAAACTGACCACAAAACTGAGCTCATTTTGGGTTTAGAATGAGATTCAGCTTGTTTTAAAAAACTCCAAGTCCTCCTGCTGTATTTCTGCATTTGCAGTCCAATCCAAACTGAGCCCTGCTGGGATTACTATTGTGCTGTCACACAGACAGCACTACCACTCTAAAAGCCTTGACTCTCTGAAATTCCAGTTTGAGGAAAATTTCCAACACTTATAGGGTTACTCATATAGTCAAGTCTAAATCTCAGTTCAGTGGTTGGATTCAGCCTCACATTGATGTGAAAGCAAGTACAGAAGTCTTCCTGGTGAACTGAGTTGTTTGAATGAAAGCAGAAAGGTGTCATTATCAGAGCCCTGAGGTGACCCCTGTTTGTGTTTTAGGGGCCTTCTTCACAAGCGTGGAGCTGCAAAGTGTCCGGCTCTACCCCTACACCAACAGCCTCCACATCTTTGTGGTTGCAGCAGAAGTCATTTATTTCCTCTTTATTGTGTACTACATGATCGTACAGGTGAGGCCCAGTGGAAAGTTTGGCTGAGAGCATTACCTTGTGCCTGCCGTTGATTTCACTTACAAAAGCTTTAGGACTGTACTTGATTTCAGTAGTGCTGGTGCTGCTACACCAATGGAAGATTGAATTAGGTACAGTGTCAGTATTAAATAATAGGAAGGCAAAACTGTATTTGGCTGGAATGATTCTTTTGAGAAAGATAATGAGAACCTGGTGCAAGATGTAGTTTTATTAATGCAGAGTAGTCTGCTTTATTGTGGAGGGCATTGTCCTAATCTTCAGAGGTGCATTGTACGACATGGAGTGATGAGACTGAAACAGTAAAACTCCTCACAGGGCAAGCTGATGAAGAGTCTGAGGTGGAGATACTTCCATAGCAAGTGGAATCTCCTGGAGTTGGCCATAATACTGATTAGCTGGAGTGCTCTGTCAGTGTTTGTGAAACGGACAGTCCTTGGGACCCGAGACATCAGCTACTACCAGGAACACAAGGAGGAGTAAGTACTAATGCTATTTAGTGCATCCTTTGTCATTGCTGCTTATGCGGAAATAAATGTATTTTTCCTCTTCCCAGACAGCACCTTGTCTGTGCTAGATATTGCTATCCTAGATGGTTATATTCATGAAGCCTGTGAGTGTGTCAGGGCTTAGATTTGTGTCAGCAAAAGGATTTTCTTCTGATATTGCTCTAATAAAATCCAGTAGGCTTGAGCACCAAGTTCCCTTTTTTAGCCCCTACTTTCCTCTCTGCATCACCTTCTTGTGAACCAACAAGCCTTTCTGCTATGGGACATCCGCCCAGAGAGCTCATAATCTGCCTTGTTCTTTGTTGTAAAAAGCCATTGGTTAGAGGACAATAATGGATTATTTAGTACAGAACGGAAAATTATAACATCTTTTTAAAAACAGTCACACGGGGAAGAGGTGGTAGAATCACAGGATAATGAGCAGGATTTGGCCTACAGCCTAGACCTCCTCTCCTTAAAAAAAACTTAGCCATGCACAACTGAGCTTTTTGTGTGCATGCAGTAGGAAGTGCAGGTGGGAACACTCAAGCAGGAACTCATTGGGTCTCCACTGAAACCAAGGACAGAGTAAATGGCTTTTCCAGCATACCCATTTATGCACTTCAAAGGATTCTGTGTGCATGATACATTATGTATTTTCTTTTTTTCCTAACAGCTCCGTAAGCTTCAGTGAAACAGCGAGAGCTGATGCAGTTCTTGGCTACCTGATTGCATTCCTGGTGCTTCTCTCCACAGTGAAACTGTGGCATCTGCTGAGGCTCAACCCTAAACTGAACATGATCACTTCAACTCTAAGGAGGGCATGGGGTGATATCTCTGGATTCATCACTGTTATTGCAATCATGTTCCTCGCCTACTCCATTGCTGTGAGTACCACAGTGCTTTCTGTTGTCTGCAGTCTGCTTCCAGGTACTGTCAGGTTAAATCAACTATTTCTGAATGCTAAAAGCAACATAACTTTGCCATGTAAAATGGAATAAAGCTGCCTGTCTAAATCTTAGCTCAGCAGCTTGGAGCCCAAGTCTTCTGTATGAGTGAAAGTGAAGTTAAAACATCCACTTGTCTGTTCTTTGCAAACTGAAATTTAGTGAAAAATCAAACACTGAGCTGAAAAATAAGGATTCTCTACGTGTAATAGATGTGCCAAAGAACAAAGTACAGAAAAAAAGATTTTCTGGATAAAACTTAAACTGTGGAGAGTTCAGAAAGTGCCATTTTCTGTTTGGCTAGTTTATAAGTGGAAAATAAGTACCTTTTTTACATATCTAGTGGCAAGCTGAGCAGCTATAAGACATTCTCATATCCGTGATAAAAGATCTTAGAGCTAAACACATTTTGCAGCAAGAACTCTGATCATGACACAAGACGTGACTTCTGTCCTCTGCAGGCAAACCTGATATTTGGATGGAAGCTCTACTCTTACAAAACTCTCTTTGATTCGGCAGAGACCATGGTCAGTCTTCAGCTGGGAATCTTCAACTATGAGGAGGTACCACATCTAATTTTGAGAAGATTACAACCATACAACTGGCATTTCAGCTATCAAATATGCTTTGACCCAGCAAATAGAAGGACTTTCAATTAGTGTTAAACATTAATCTAATTTTACAGCTCCACAGCTTCCTAAAGCAGCCACCTTTTCTGAGCAAGAAAAAGATGCCACGTGAAATCTCTTTCATGTCGTATTTTGACCATGAAGAGGCTCATAATGCACCTTTCATTAAGAAACCTGCTCACATTCCAACTAGAGATGTTACTAATTAATTGAAAGTTTTGAGCAATAGAAAGCTACAGATAGAAATGTGAGCAAAGCCCTGTGTTTGTTCTGAACACCCCCCCTATCTTCCCAAGAAAGGCCAGGCCTTCCACAAGGGAACCTCATATTAATTTTTTTGTTGTTGTTGTTATTCTTTATATACCACTTTTTCAGTAAGATCTTTCAAATATTTCAATATCCTTTGAACATTTCTTTGTGGATTAATTCTTGGACATCTGTGACTGTGAAGTCCTCCTTGGTGGATGTTTTTAGACCATGGATCCAACAGGATATGGGTGTCTTTGAAGATCAGTAATTGGGCACAAACTTTTTCACCTCTACATCCCACTCATGTTAATCTTGAAAATATATTCCTATACTGTAGCTTATATGAAGATTAGGGTTTGGATTTTTCACAACCCTTGGTTTATAAGTGTCTCTGACAGTCTGACTGTGCTTCTTTGTAAAGCATACAGTAAAATAAAATAAATGCATACAGAGATTTCATCTATTTTGAAAGCTCAGGCAGGAGGAAGCTTCAGCTGTTCTGTGGATAAACAGATCTCCAGGCTTGTCAACTTTCATGTGAAACTGTCATACCATTACAATCAAATGCAAATACTTTAAAAAACCTCAAAAATACCCATATTCACACACACATATATATATAAAATATTCTATTGTCTTTGTACTATATGGTATATTTAGTCACTACAGGACAGTGACTAAAGGAGAAAATTTATATATAAGTATAACACATATGGCATAATTGATTAGATACAGGATTTTTAAAGTGATAAACTTCTTACTGGGTCTTAACTGCTTGTATGTATGTCTGTATGTATGTATGTATGTTTGTTTGTTGTTACAATCACAATATGATGTCTTACCTTATGCATTATACAGGTCTTGGACTACAATCCAATTTTAGGCTCCTTTTTAATTGGATCTTGCATAATTTTTATGACATTTGTCGTACTGAATCTGTTCATTTCGGTGATTCTGGTTGCTTTTAGCGAGGAGCAGAAGCACTACCAGGTTTGTTCATCTAAGCTCTCCTGCTTGTAACATTTTTTGTTCAGTGCTTACTCAGGTATTCAACCATGGATGAAAACCATGTAAATTCAGTCCAACTCTTAAGAAGGCGACATTTGTTCAGAAAGTACACTTCAGATTTTCCAGATTTACACTGTCCATTCCTGTTCATATGAGTCCCTGTTCAGATCTGATTCGTAGCCTTCTGTTCACATACTAAATCCAGCAAAAAACTCTTAGGCTTGTGCTGGGCTATACTGAAATCAGTGCCAAAACTGCTACTGAAGTGCCTGAGGCTTTACAGCTCCTTTTAAAACTCTCACTGTGAGTGCCTGACCCATTCAAGCCATTGATAGTGTGAAATCCAGCTTAGCACTCTAGTACTGACCAGAATTCCTCTATGTTTTAAATAAAGTCAAGGGAGATGAAAACAAAGAATATGGTTGATAGAAGACAAGATATATTGAGGTTTTTCTCATTTATTTCATCTAGAAATGATGGGTGTCTCATTGTGTATACCACAAGCTGTATGGGAGCTGGCAAGTGCACTCCAGGCTCCTGTAGAGAGATTTCCATGGGATTTGACAGCCAAAATTTCTATGGTGTCCACACTCATTTGGGGCTTCTGTCTGGATGAAAATATTGGCACGATGTTTTGTTTGGCTGTCACTCGTGCTCTGCTGAAAGTTGGCTTATTTCACCTCAAGTAGAGATTTTGTCTTGCAACTTGCTCTGGCTTCAGCAGACACTGAATCCACTTTGGGTGTGCACCTCTGAGTAACTTACTGATTGTTATTTCAGGCTTCAGAAGAAGAGGAGATTGTTGATCTAATGCTAATGAAACTCTTCAGTTTCTTTGGTATTAAATGCAAGAAGGAAGAGAAGCCAGTCACCGATGGACAACCGGAGGAACGTGTCAGCGAGTGAATGAAGACCACATTGAAAAGTCACTTTGCTTGTGGGCAAAGTATTTACTTGTTTGCTATGAGCTGCAGTGGTTAGAGTTAGGTTAGGTTATAGGCTTACGTTATTACAGCTTCTGACTAAAACGAGCTTACCCAAGGGAACGGCTTGAGCTGTGTCAGGGGAGGTTTGTGTTCGATATTAGGAAAAGGTTCTTCACCCACAGGGTGATCGGGCACTGAACAGGCTCTCCAGGGAAAGGTCACGGCCCCAAACCTGAGAGAGCTCAGAAAGCGTTTGGACAACGCTCTCATGCACATTTTGGATTGCTGGGGTGCCTCTGCAGGGCCAGGAGTTCGACTTTGATCCTTGTGGGTCCCTTCCAACTCAGCCTGTTC
>QWTY01021412.1:0-10042 GCA_008033365.1 Pseudorectes ferrugineus
AGCTGGGCTCAGGGTGTTTGCAGCCCGGCACAGTGGGTGGATGGTGCTGGCAGCACTCGGAGCAGGGTCAGCCCTCACCCATCCCACAGGACAGAGCAGTTCACGGGGAGCTCTGCGCTCTGGTTAACATCTGTGCCATCTGTGTGTGAGGGTCAGGTATATATCCCAACTGTTTTAAGGAAATACATCAGTACTATGAATTAGAAATACCTACAAGGGCGTGAAAATTTGGTTTAAAACTCGTATATAAATTGCAGATCTTATTAATTTTGTGTGGGTATATCATGTTGTGACTCCAGGTCTATTCTTCTGTAATGAATATGGAAAGCAGATTTTCAGTTCTCAATGCACTAGAACATCACACCTGTTATTTTCTTATTTTCCTCCCTCTGCCTTTCAAGTTGGAATGAAGCCCTCTACCTTGGAAATGTGTCTCTGTGTGGGCCTTCAAAGCCTAAGGCTGGCTGCAATAATCCTGCTATATCCATTTTTTTAACCCCTGGAAAGAGCTAATCATGTGAATCATTGCTCATGTGAGTCTGCAGTACTGATTTTGTCATTGTTCTCAGTCCCAACTTTCACTGCTTTTGATGATTCAACTCAAACTCTTATCACATGTTCACATTTAGGGAAAGGCTTTGGGGGACTTAAATTCTTACTTTAATCCTACCTCCAGCTAACAAAGTACTCTGAACCTTTGGAACAGAGGAAGAGTGTGTGTGTGTGCATGTCTGCGTAGGCTGACCTGCTCGAGAGATTGTTTCTTCAGGCTTTGCCTTATCTGTTTACAGATTCAGTAAGGCCAGAGAGGATTATACCTACTGATCTTTGCCTCCAAATGTCTAAGTCATCTTTAAACCGGAGGTGCCTTGGCGGTAGACAAGGGAATTGAACCATTGCTTTTGCAAATACACTTAATATTGTATATTTACCACATAATTCACTGTGAAAACAAATTGCTTTCCAGATCAGGTACTCGGGAAGAGTGTTTGTGTTGAGGTCTGCTCATTGGGGACTTTCATTCTGGTATTTTTTGTTCACTTGTTCTGTTAACCTAAAACCATCAGCTAAGTTGTTTAATCCCTGTGTATTGGGGGAAGATGGGGAGGAAACGGTCTGTAAGTTTTGCACAGTTAATCAAAAGTCCTCTGAGGCTTTGAAGAAATCCCTGACTTTGAGGTATCCTCCTCCTTCAGCAGGCACACAAGCAGCAGAAGAGTGCAAGCAGCCAGTCCTGTGCTCGTCTGTGCTCTCAGCAGCCCCAGCAGCAGCCCCTGCATCAGTGCCCCTCCTGCTGTGCTGTGCCAGGGGGCATGAGGGGAAATCGCTGCCAGGGGGAGAGATGCCCAGGGAGAGGGCAGGGACTGTCACCTGTGTGACAGCCACGAGGGAAAGGGACAGTGAAGCCCCCGAGTTCCACAAGTAAAAAATACCAGGTGTTTATTGAGTACATTTTCTCTACTTTAAGAATAATTAGGGGAAGGGTAGGAGATTAACTTACCTCCCTGTCTGAGAGGAGCAATGCTCCAGGGAGAAGAGACTTAGTGTCCAGAGCAGCCCTGAGATGTGAGGGCTGGTTCTGATCTTCCCATCAGGGTGAAGAAATCATCCTTCCCATTCTGAAGCAAACCAAATGAGCATCTCACTGAACAAATTTGAAGCAAATAGCTAATAAAATCTAAAATAAATGAGATTACTGAATCAAATCATAGAATGCAAAATATTTGTGTAATTGTGTAATTCAAAGCTGTTGCAATATTAATGAATTTTATAATAGAATGATTAAACACAGGATTCATTTTCATTTTGCAAATGTGCTTAAGCCTTTAATCTAGCAGGGTATTACAATGTAGGTAAACTTTGTTAAATCTTTCTGTGAAAGTATTTTATTTAAAAAACCACAAACCTCTTCCTGTTCAAAGCCCTCATCATCACTCATTGTTTTCTTTATTCTCCTTCTCATTGTTTCCTTTATTCTGCTCCTTCCCACTGTTTGTGGCTCACCTACTGAGGATAAAACGAGACAATATGCACCTGACACTCTGAGCAGTGTGAAACCGAGGATAGAGCTCAGCACAGCTGAAGTCCAGTCGCCTAAAGCATCCTCTTGTTCTAATCCTGACTCTTCTTTTCCTGCAGTCTGATATAGCCTCTTGTATAAAGAGGTTTTTCTCTGAATAATCTTGCTGTTCACCATGAAGTGTTTCAGGAGCAAGGTCCAGCTTAATGGCAGGAAGCGTGGCAAAGGGTAGCTGCAGGAGAAACAGAAAAATCTTAACTCAGTCCTCATTTATCTCAACCCCTATGTATTTAAATTTTGTTTATACATGCTGAAGACCCAAGTGGGTTTTTTCCTATGAGGTTTTTTGATCATCTTCTCTTCAATAGTTTAAAAAAATGACGCTCAAACACCTTTGTGTTCCTTTCGAACCCGAGGAAAGTTCCAGAACTTCATTCCAGACTGAGCAAAATTGATTACTCCTATCTTCTGTCTGGTAACTAATGGAGCCTTGCTCTAAGTTGCTCTACAGAGCTTTTGTGCTGCTGTAAATCACTGCTGTTGTCAAGACGGAAAAGTTCTGAGCTTTCCTGCTCAGCAGTGCGAGGCTGCGGGCTCCTCTCGGAGCTCTGTGCTTGATCCCGGCGAGGAGAGGCACGGATTTCCTGACTGCAGGATTTGTGTCAGCACATCAGCATGGCTGGTGTTTTATGCTCTGTGAGGGGGGTAAGGCTGAGGTTGTCCAGCCCTCTGAGTACCCTTCCTATCGTTTGTGTTTGGCTCTGCTCCTGGCCAGGCCACGAAACTGGAGCAGCGTGTGGAGGCATCTCTCCTGGTTACTGGAAAACCAGTGAAGAAGGGACAGATGTAGCAGGCCTAGAAATGTGTGTAGGTTTTGCTGCCAGGGGAATTAATTACTTGAACAATTTACAGTGAATTGTGCTGGATTCGTTGTCACGTGAAGTCCTTAAATCAAAACTGGATGCTTTTTCTGAAAATAAGGTCATCTTTGCTGAGATGGTGTCTGGTGAAGGACTTGCTGGGGGAAATCCTGTCACATGCAGGGGGGAGAAATCAGTGACCATTTTTGTCCCTTTTAACACTAAAACTGGTATGAATCAGTGCTAGGAAGGGGGGTGAACCTCTCCCACCCCTGGGCTGCCCAGCGATGAGCTGTGTGGTGTTACAATGACCGTGCGAGGTGTCTCTGTGCTTTTCACTCCCCACACTCACACCCATCCTGTGCTGCAGGACTGCTCCATCTCCACTCCTTTGTGTCTTCATACACCTGCAAAGAAGGCATTGGTTGTCCTTTTTATGTACTATTCCTGCAAGGATCTTGTGTATCATAGAGATGACTAACATCATCCCGTTCATCTTCATAGCATTGCAATCGCTCCCCCATCTCAGACAGGTGTGGGCACAGGCTAAATCATAACAACTCAAACAATACTCTGAGTGCTTTGATGCAGGAGAATAAAATCCTTCCTGTAGCAGCTGTAATACTTGCTGGCAATGTTTTTTGTCATGATGGAAATATAGCCCGTTGTTTTTAACACCAGTGAGATGATGTGGTAGGATCCATTCCTTGCAGGTTGATGGAAGGATCTGTTGAAATTATTTGATTCACAGCACAAATTGAGATATTAGTGGATCTAAGCTGTACGTGGACCTGCATCTCCCCTTTCACTCCTCACAGTAGCAGAGCAGAGGTAGCTGTCATTTTCTGTCATACACAAACAGGCTTTTGTGCATCCATTTGTAAACATAAAACAAGATTTTGGTTCCTGGCTTCAAACTCTGAACACGCCAGCCTGGGCCTGAGGTTCCTTGAAAGACAGTGGGTGCTATAACCATGCCATTGCCTCTTATGAGAACAACATAAAAAAAATTAATTCTGGGGGAAATGCAGGTAAAAGGAAACCCAACATCATTCCAACCCAGATGTTTTATTCAGCTTGAAATGAATAGCTAATTTTATTTTCAAATGATCTAAGCCTTTTACTTTTTGCTGCAAAAAAGAAAAGAACAAAATTTCTGTGGAGTGTGATATCAGTAATGAATCTTGAAAATATAAAGTAAGGCCAGCAGGCTTTCAGTGCTTCTCCTTCTTTGATTAAGTGCTTGCTGAATTCAGTCTGAATTTACAAAGCATGAGTTTGCTGTTAATTCAGTTTTCCTTTTGCCCAGCTTACAGCACTGAATTAAAGGTAGTACTTCAGTGCCTGCTACCAGCAGACGAGGAGGTCAGGCAGAGTCTGGGGCTGGTCCTGGGTTGTGGGGACAGAATTCAGGGTGAGCCTGGCAGCTGCAGAGCTCCTCACTGTGCAGTACCAGCACCCTGTGCACCAGGCTTTAGGATCAGGCGTGTGCTTTTGTGCACGTTTGTGTTTAGCAAAGCCCTGGCACTGCCTGTAAGGACTGTCCAGGCTGCTTGCTGGGTGGGGTCTGAGTGCACAGTGATGTTTGATTTCCCTGTCCCATCACTCAGGGCTATGGTAACAGCAAATTCTATTTCCCAACAATGATTTTCTGAAATAACCTTTTCTTTCCCCCCCTCAAGTTCAGTTTTGCACTAGAAATAACACAAACCAGTAAATGAATTGCAGGAACAGATGGGGCTAATTGCACCTGTCTGACAGTGCAAATTTTAGCTCTCTGAGCCTTCAAAAGGCTGTGGATTCAAATCACAGTCTGCAAAACAACTGATGGAAAGCCTCTCTGGAAGTCAGGTGTTTACTGGGTGTGACTGAGCTCTTCCTGAAGCTGTTAAATCAGTGACAGGTGATGAGCACTGCTGGAAATTAGGCTGTGAGACTTTCTGTCTTAGCTGTGAGAACTCTCACAAAGAGGCCTCTGGAACAAGTAACCCACCCTCAAACACAGCCACCACCTTCTCAATGCACAAATGCTCAGTTTAGATGTTTTCCTTTCCACACACACTTTGCATCAAAGAAGTATTTGAACATCCCTGTCATTTTTTTGCACTTTTCCTCATTGTGTATGCCCACCTTGCCTCTGCAGTTCTGGCTGGGTGGCTTTTTTTGTTGTTATTCTCTCCCAAGCCAGCAAAGCCCTCGGATGGGCGGTGTGTCACTCGTGCTGTTCGGCTGCAGCAGAGGAGGAAAGGTGAGGGGGGAGAAGAAACTGTGGAGGTGGCAGCAGGAGGTGGGCACCAGAGTAAGGTCTGAACAGACTCGGGGACTTGGGAATGGTTTGGAGGAGACCAGAGCAGTCAGGCAGGGATTAGAAGAAAAGGAATTGCAAGGAACAATTTGCCTGCAATTCCCTTCTCTTTGTGGCCAAAGTGGTTCTCTAGAGTGGCCCTGTCAGTGTGGACACAGGAGTGAATGTGAGAGTGAGGGCACCCTGTGACAGCAGGACTGTCCCTGGAGTGGAGATGTGTGGCCAGCCTGAAGCCTGGCACGAGAGGAATGGCATGGAAAGCCAGAGTAAACAGAGCAGTGAAGGTGTTGGGGTGATGTATCTGTGCACAGGGATCTTGGGGAGTGAAGAGGAAGAGTGATGTGGTCAAATCACCAGGTAGCTGCCTATGGGGCCAGACTGAGAACACCTTCGTTTCCTGCATTGGCCATATCGAACCTATTCTCTCGATGTTCTGTGGTTTCCTGGCAAGGGGATGTGTTTCTCTTTGCTACGGTTTGTGTAATCCTTGCTGAAGTTCTCCTGGTACTTGGATTTTATTGACAGCACAGTGAGACCTCAGAAGCAGTCAGTCTCCCTCTCAGCCAGCATGTTCCTAGTAGTGGAAGCAAGCATTTCTGTAACCACCAAAATCTGGCTGTGGAAATCGTGACCTCATTTGAGATTATTTCATTTCACAAAGCAGATGCTGTGCCTTTCTCCATGGCAGTACTAATTCCTCCTGAAATCCTGTCCCCCAGAGCTGTACTGCCTCTGCTCAGACCGTGGGCTGCTGTTACAGCTGGATTTGCTGGGAGCATTTGTGTGATTGTTCCCTCATTTCCAGGCCCTGGCCCCGGGGCCGTCTGTGTCATCCACACTCTCATTTGGCATGAAGATGTTTTCCTCTCAATTCCCTGCTCAGATATTTACCACTGTAGCTCTGGCCACAGGAAGGCAGAATTGATGTTTCCTCTGGATGTTGCATCAGGTATCACACAGGCAGCTGGGAGTGAAAGGCTGGAAGGAGCCTCGAGAGGCTTTCTAGCTCGAGGTGCTGCCCTGAGGAAGGATGGAGTCAGCCCACACAGCTCCCATGGCACATCACAGTTTAACTGCTCTCCACAGCTGCACTGAGGGGATTTTTGCACATCCAAAGGCAGCGTATCTCAATCCCCTACTACCTTAAGAAAATATTTTCGTACTATCCAAGAAGAACTTTTGCTGTTAATAAAGCCCATTTTTTTTCTTATCCTTTCTTCCTGCTTCCTCAGCCACTAGGGCAGAATATAACCTAGAATTCATCATCCTTTAATAAGGATATTTAATGTATAGAAAGACTATCAAGCTGTCCAATTGGCTTTCATTTTTGTAGATCAAACAAAGTGAAGCCACTCATTAGTGCTGATTTTCCCAAATCTTTCCCCATTTTGGGCTTTCCCAAAAAGCTTAAATCTCAGAGGAGGATGAAAGGTGAATGAAACATCACTTCTCTTGGTTACTGGACCCCATTCATTTAAACTAAGACTTCTTTTTCTTTTCATTTTGGGATTGTTGAACCTATAAATATAAAAGGGAAAATCTGGAAATGTGAAACTCTTGCAAACTAAAATCTGTCTGAATTCATATGAGTTTTCTGACAAGCAAAGTTTGAGCAGCTCATCTTCCCATGCCCCAGCTCTCTTTCAGACACTGCAAGAAAGTCACTTAAGGCAAGAGTTATTTTCTAACTCAGCTGGCTCCTTTCTCAGAGCCTCCATCTGCAGGCAATGCTGTCTGCAAGCGTGGTGTCTTCTTCAGCCTGGCCCTTCCCTCTCAGCTCTGGCCTGGGCACTGACTGCCAAAGCCACTTGGTTGTTTCTTCACACAACCCATACCTGCCCTTTCTGGAAAGAGAGTTTAGAAGCAAAGAACCACATCCCAGCTCTGGTAAAGGCAGGATTTTAACGTGGTGGATACCAGTTTCCATCCTCTGTGGTGGTGTTTGCTGAGCATCCTCGTCTGCAGGGCACTCCTGAGAGATTTGCCCGCGTGCTGCAAACACGCTTTCTGCTCCATGAGTGCACTCTGGGGGTCCAACCCTTTTGAGTGACAGTGATGGATAGCCTTATCAGTAATCCTCCCACCACATCCCCTGGCTGCCTGGATGCACCACAGAGTACTTAGGAAATTCTTTGCTGCAGAGAGAAACAATTATAAAGCATTTTTAGAACGGTGAATGGAAGGTTTTTCACAGCTGGCAGTCCTTATTTATGACAAGTAATAATTGCCTCAGCTGAGAAAAGACTCTGAAAAGGAAAAAGAAGGTATTTTTAAAGGGAATTTGGTGCCCTTGGATTTGCACGTTGGATTCTGCAGGTACTGGGTGGCTTCAAGCAAAAGAGTGATGAGGGTGCTGGACTGGGTCTGCAGCGAGGCACTGCCTCCCAGAGCTGGTGCCACACCTACAGAGGTGCAGCCACACCTCCACCAGATGAGGACTGAAATAAGTGGATTTTCTTGTGTTTGTGTTGAGCTGTTTTGTTGTTGTTCTGCGGTTTTTTTGCAAGGCAGGGATGAGGGTTCTTGGGGTTGGGTCTCTCTCGAACATCTCGGTATGAAGGAGCGTGTGTTACACACTAGTGTGGGGATCCCCAGGCTGAAGAGGATATAATTCCAGAAACTCCTTCTGAAGTTGAAAGAACCAGACACTAACATGATGCACCAGCTTCCAAGCCTGTATTTTCTGTTAAGGAAATCTACGAGGTGTGTTTGCAGCTGATGGATACATCTTGGTCACTCTCGTGTAAATATATGCTGGAATTCAAAAGAGCTGAGCTCCTGTGGCTTCACACAGATTTTTTTCCCAGCATCACTCTTTTAAACTACAATTTTCCTTGAGAAATTATAAGACTTAAAATATGTCTGTAATGCTGTAAGATTATAAATATCATGGCCTTTGAATTTGGGCTCAGCAGAACCACTGTTTGTGTATTATTTCTCAGTTGGACGGGTTCTGTGAGTACTGTTTAAAATATAACACATTTTTAAAGTGTCTTGGCAAATACTTTTATCAAAAAACTTCCCAATGAATCACCTGACAGAACTTACAGCCAACAGTGAGCAAACAGGGAGATTGCTTTTCAGGGTGGAGGTTAATTTCTCCACTTCTTTTGCCGAGCTTCTCTTAGTGGGAAGAGAAGATTTACCAAGGCATGTTGTCCACAGCATCTCTGTAACTTGTAAAGGTCTTTTCCTTGCTGCTAAAGACTATTTATTTTCGTGCAGAGAATGTTACATAGCCTATTCTAAATTCATGCTTTTTGTATTTCTTTGCTGTACGACAAGCACGGGTTCCACATAACCTTGGCTGAGGAGAGAAGGGTCCTCCAGCTCCTTGGCAAGGAAGACAGAGAAGAACTGCCAGGACAAATGTAGGAATGCTCGAGGAGTGCCTCTGCTCTGGGGCTGCAGAGCCTGTGTTTCCAGGCGTCACCAGTCTGACTTTCTTTCCAGTCTCTGCTGTGTCTCTCCCCGTGCATGGGCACCAAGAAAAGGAGAAGATCAGTGTTTATTGCCTCGGCTGTTGCATCTGGGTTGATAACATCTGAGAAGTGGCTGGCAAGATGTGAGCACCCAGTGAGGCACTTGGCTGGTCTTTTATTTAGACTGTGAATTATTCTCTGCAGATCCTGCATCCCATCGTGTCGTATGACATTCTGGGCAGCTTTTCAAGACAAATAAATAAATAGAAACAGTAATAATTCCCTTGCACTTTTCTCTCAGCTGCAGGATTTTGGGAACCCCCAGTACCCATTTCTTCTAGGTCTTCAGTTTCCAAAGTGCCTGGAATAGGGAGAATAAAAACAAGCAGTTGGCTCTAATGAAAAAAGGACAGTTAAGCTTTCCATTCGATCTCGCCCAGACAAAGCCCAAAGCACCCCAACCTCACATCACTGTTAACAAACCCATGACAGCAAGCAGCTTCCTGGAATCTAGGACCCTTTGGGCTCTTTAGAAAGAGGTCAGCAGGACTTTCCACACGCTGTAACTAATATGTTTTCTGTGCTTTCTTGGGCTGAGGCCTCTCATCATTGTTTTCTGCTGACACCTTGGAGATTTTCTGGATCTCTGCGTTCCATTGTACAACTGAGTATTTCTGAAAAAGCCATTTTATTGACGGTCTATAAGGGCTGTTCTTGGAAGAGAAATCAGTAACATATTTGCACACCCTGCTGTCTGCATGGCTGCAGTGGGGTCACACAGGGACACCTGACTCTGGGTTCCAGTGCTTTCGAGACATTTTCATCTGACATCTTGTGCAGGAGTCAAAGCAGAGCTGTGCCTGCTCACTTCAGCTGAGGATTCAGCCTTTATAGTGAGCATAAGAAATCACTTTAAGTCTCATGCTGCTGCAGAAGCAGATCAAAAATGGCCAGGAATAATGCTCTGTTGCTTTTTGTCTTAGGCTGCACAGGTCTGGGCACTGGAGTCTCAAACAAAATAAACCCCTCCACCAGCTCTCTTCCTAGAGCTGGATTTTCAGAGGCAAGAGAATCCCAAAACAGACAAAACACCCTGGGTGGAGGGAAGGAAAGATAAATGTAAGGGCCCAAAGGCTCTGAAACATTAATATTTTTCTTTTGCTTTTTTTTTCCTGTGAGAGAAATTTCTGTTAGAAAGGGCCCATAAAATAACGAGAGGTTCTCCAGTGTACTAGCATGTGATTTATTATGCCCAAGTGTGCTTTGTATCTCCCCAAATGCAGCCAGGCAATGCCTTCTACCATCAGGATGCAAAGGTTTGAGCATGAAAAAGAGAAGTCTGAGACGGATTTCGGAATGTGGAAAGCAAAACCTGACTCTGTAGAGGGTTCTGTGTTTTTGCTGAGAAAGCAGGCGGGAGGAAGCCTGGCACGGG
>QWTY01021413.1:0-20058 GCA_008033365.1 Pseudorectes ferrugineus
CTCACATTGCAGCAGTTTTGGCAGGACTGCTGCTCGTGAGATTGGAGCCACGCTGGAGAAGTTCACGGAGAACTGTCTCCCGTGGGAGGGACCCCACGGTCTCACAGGGGAAGGACTCCTCTCCCTGAGCAGTGGAAGAAGATCTCGGGTGACGAACTGACCAAAACCCTCATACCCTGTCTCCCTGCGCTGTCAGTGGGAAGGAGGGAGGGGCTGGGGGAAGAAAAGGTGTTTTTAAGGGCTTATTTTACTTCTCATTATCCTCCTCTGATTTTGTTAGTAATAAATTCACTTTATACCTCTAAGTCAAGCCTGTTTTGTCCTTGGAGTGTTTTCTCCTGGTCCTTATCTCAATTCATGAACCCTTTGTTAATTTTTTGTCTCCTCTGAGCGACTTTTGTGGGTGCCTGGCATTTGGCCAGTGTCAAACCATGACACTATCAGACACTAAAGCTCAGGCAAACCTGATTCCCAGCAGCAGCTTATCTGGTTTCAGCTCTCTTTGCAAACCTCAGGCTTTCTAGAACTGACTGAAGTCCCAGAGTCCTGTCTCTTGACCTCTGAGGAAACAGTAGAGGCTCTGAAACCTGAAAAAAGTACTCTTTGTATTACTGTCAACAATATAATAATAATAATTACTAATACAAATAATACTGCTGAAATCAGAAATGCCCCCGGACAAAAGGCAAGGACAGATTTCCTGACAAAAGCAGCTGGGCAAACTGTTTTATTTTTGTAAGGACCAGTGCAGAATTTAATAACCTAAATGTGAAAAACAATTTTAATTGATAGAGAGAAATGTGTCCTACTGTTTTAACAGCATTTATCACTTTGCTGTCAGTAACAACCCTCTTGCTCTCTTTCTAAGAATTCCAGGCTGCTGTCTTCTGCTCTGCCTGCAGCCCAGGCTCTGTTCCTGTAGCAAGAACAGTTCTGGCATGTCTGTCGCCCAGTTTTGGCTTTCCACTTCATGGGACAGATGACCAGAGAAAATGGACTTCTTGACTTACTCTGGTCCGGGTCCTATGACTATTCCTATTTTTATTAGCATTTTTAAAAAGATAAAAAGATGAAAGAATGGCACTTTAGATTCAATTATTAAGAGCCAAATATATGCATGGAGGTTAAAAGTCTCCATAAAACCTCAGAAGAAAAGATCAGGAATTTGAAACATCAGGGGCTCCTCCAGTTTTGGGTTAGCAGTAAGTTTCTTTCAACATCCAGCCTATCTACTGTCAAAGAGAATATCCTCTGTTGCACTTGATAAGGTAGAAACAAATACAAATTAATTATTGCTGGCTGTTGTCCTCCAGGCACTTTTCCTCTAAGTTTTGCAACTGGCTGTGACTATGAAGGCCCTGGTCTGGGTCTGGATCTCCCTTTTTCTCGATCAGTACTGCCTACTTTTCTCCCTACTACGTGTGGAAATGCTTGTGCCTGGAAAGCCATGTATTAGTTCAGGGAGAAAGGGGAGTTTCTTGTGAATCATGGCATTTAACCCATGTGACAGATCCAGACATTAAGTGGTAGTCTTTTGTTACTGTCTCAAACTTCACATGAGATGCATTTGAAAGTGCTATTATGTTTAAATTGCTTTAAGAGTAAATCTCTTGGGAATTTGCCTTTTCCTTTATCAGCATAAGATAGCAACAACTTCAGCAAGTAAACCTAATGGTGGTGAGGGCTGGAGTCTCACTCCATCAGGGCCTACAGCCCTCACGGACTGCAGTAAAGGGTATATCACATGGTTAGTGGTGTTCTTTTCTGTTTCTGGGCCCGGAGAGACACAGTAGCTGAAGAATACGAAGAGATTTAATCAGCTTAGCCTGGTTTAGATGCCTGGAACCAGCACTAAGGGGCTAATTTACATTTTTCAAAGTCCCTTCTAAGCTATAGCTCATCATGGTAGGCACTGAAAAGCCTTTATTTCCATGGCTGGTCACAGAAATACCCCTACCTGGGTTTAGTAATGCTGACTATAGCAGAAGCAGTGAAGCAGAAACTTTTTTTATATTAACTGTCCACACAGGAACTCATACTGTGCAACATGCTTTCAGCTTTGTCATACCACAGTAAGTCAAAGTGTTTCTGTATTATTTCTCCAGCTAGGCAAACTGAGAGAGCATCTGGCCCATGGTAGGATGGCTAAAGGACTTTAACCTCTCTTGCCAGAAGAGTGCAACAGTTTGTAGAAAATAGTTTTCTGGCTGGTCTATGTATGCACAACATTACAAACAAGGTGTTTTACTCAGTGCTCAAACACTTTGGGTGCCACCAAGGAGATAAACTACTTTTTTCTCTCTTTTTTTCATGACCCATGATTTAATGCAGAAAGTCCATAGAAGCCTTCCCTAGCTAGATTTGCCATGAGACAGCCTCTCACTAGAGTTTCTGCAGATTTAGTTTTAGGTGTTTATAAACTATTTTCCACATTTTAGCAAAATCAGTTGCTGGGGAAAAATAGCAAAAAGTTAATGCAGCACAAACTTGGAACATCTTCTTCTCTGCATCCAGAATTTAATTCTAAAAGTCATATTTATCCAACCAGAATAGATAAATAATACCAAATGGCTTATATGTCATTGACACAAAGTGACAAAAACCAACAAAATGTGTGAATCAAATCAATTGACTAAAATTCCTAATAATCCACACAGCTGAAATAAAGCATTTTTTGATATGGAATAAATGCAGAGAAGAAACTAGGTTTTTTATATTTCTATCATAGCTGTTTCTCTTCATATACTTGATGCCATGTGTGTGTGGTGTTTGTGTGTGCATGCATCATAGTGGTTTTAGATATTAAGCTTAAAATTCAGAATTAGTTTCTTACCTAAAAAAAGATAATGAGGATATCCCACTGGTTATTTGGGGTTTTTTAAAAACATATCCAGAGAAGCAGTCCCAGTAGGAAATTATTTGGCAAGTCACTTGAATTTTTGGTAATTAGTGGATAAAGATCACTTGTACCCAAATGTATACAAAACTTTACATTCTGTGGATCCCTCCATATGACTTTAAAGAAAAACAATTTAAAAATCCCGAAATTTATTTATCATTCAAAGTGTGGTCATTGACTAGGAATTATTGAGAAACCAAAGAGAAAATCTTGCAGAAAAAGTAACCATTGCCTAGGATTCACGTGGTATCTTTTGACAAGTGGTTCAAATTAGGAGTCAACAGTTGGAACACCTAAAAATTACCGTCAAAAGTCTTTAGTAAACACAACTTTACATCATGAAAGTTTTTAACCTCCTGACTCTTACCTGTTTGTGTTCTTTAAAGCAATGTTAGGGTCAGAGATGGAGATTGGTAGATGAGTTGTAGTATTACATCAAACAGAGTCTACATAAACATATACACTACTTTCACTTCATTGATGTCCCATGCCCTATACAAAAGCATTGCCTGGCTGATTGATACTGCCCTAAGTTATCATAACCTGTTCTAACATATGTTCATTATATTTACATAAATGAAATATGAAGGGACTGATTTTTATGGGTCTACCTTTTGTACAGAAGAACATCTCACAAAGTCTGCTTTAGCAGACTTCTAGGTTTCCACGAAAGATAGCAAGTGAAAAAAGGTCTGGGCCATCATTTCAAATTGACCTGGAACTATAAAGGAAACAAAACAAAAACACTTGCAAAATGTTTTATAATCTATGGGGAGGAGTGTTGTTTATCTTTTGTTTATCTTACTGGGTATACTGAAAAGATCTGACTTCTAAAAGGCTGGAAGTTGTTAGGAATTGCCTGAACAGTTCAGATACTGCCAGCTACCTGATAGCAAAGAAAAACTTCCAAAGACCTGAAAACATGATGGTGCATGGGAAGAATGAGATTTTTTTGAAACTAATGGAAGTTTTGTTATGTAGGCCTGTACATTAGACAAGCATGCTGTTCTTGCATTAAGTGTCTTTATCTGGTTACTTAAAAATTATGGTGATGAGTTAAAAAATCCTTTTTAAAAATAATTTCGCATATATCATTAAAAGCTATTTACTCTCAGTTCACCTCAGTTTTCTTGGACAGAAAAACTGGAGGCAGGACAGTGGCAGTCTGGAGTACAGTAATTTCAGAGACAAGTAGCTTATATTAAGCAGTCGGTCAATGATCCTCAATTCTGCTCATAAAAAGCTGTCTAAACAGCAAAATCCATAAATAAATAAGTGAATGAATACATGCATACACATATACAAATGCATATGAGTTCTTTGGGTCTGTCATTTTACAACTTGGTCTACTTTCCATTCATAATTTTTTTTCATGTTTCATCATGAAAGAGACTTTGTTTTGCATTGTTTCCTTTTTCTCTTCGGGAGAGGAAACAGACATATTTCTGCATGTTTTTCACTTCATTTTAAATGGTAAGAGAGTTGTAGTTTTATAAGTCAGATGTACACGAAAAAGTAGAAATTAAAGGGGGGAAAGACCTTGAAAAGTCTAATTGCAATGTTCTGCAGAAATTGTTGTGCCCTAAATTTTCAGCCAAATTTTACTCCCAGTCAGACATGCGAAGTCCACAGAATTGTTTTAAAATCTGTAAAATTAGATTTCTTTAAAGTACTTTAAAATGCTAATGAGTTTCAACTTTGGTGTATCTAGATAGAGATCCCCAAAACTATCTGAATTTTTAAAAAAAAAGCAGTTAAGTGAAAATGTGTCAAGTCTATAATCAGAATGCTTTTGAGAACTGACTTATGAATATAGAGGGGTAAAAAATCACTACATTATAAATAAAACCTTTGGCATCAATATCAGAAAACAGAGTGAATAATGGCATTAAATATGCTCTGCAGTTCTGCTTCACTTTCTTTCACATAAATGATGTATTTACAAAAGAAGATAAATAAATGTAAAAAAACCCAAAAAAACAACTAAATGAAAAATCATGCTGCATTAGATGACTTTGCAGTGGAATGTGCTATTTCAAGCTTGGTACATACTGTGAATACCAGGATAAAATAATCTGTTCAGCACAGTGAAGTCTGAGTACTTTTTCTCTTACTGGAGTGGCAACTGTTGCAGGCAAAGGAGAAAGGGAAAGATTTCCCACCTACACCTCCTCTAGGTGATACATGAGGAGACGGAGAGGGTTAAAAGGACAGACAGAAAAGCAGGTATCTCGTTTATTTTTGGAGTGTTTGACAAATACTGGTTTCCCTGAAGTGCGTGTTTTGAGGACTGATCCTCCTCTCACCCCAGGAGCAGTAGCAAAAGTGAGCCCAGGCACAGGAGATCCTCCTTCAGCTGCGCAGCCCCTCCCGGAGGTTAATGTAAGGACTCGGATTCGTACGTGCATGTGTGCAGTAGTTACAAGATCCTGATGGCTTTATTACCCTTGAGGCCTCCTCTTCGGCATGTCAGTGTACTCCTAAGCTGCAGCCACATGACGAAAATTAAACAAGGATTTGTTGCATTTGTTGCTGTGGAAATATGAATCCAGTTGCTTCAGTTTCAATGGGATTTCCCTCCTCTCCCTCCCTGCCCTTGTTTTTTGAACATTCACATTTTTAGGAAATGTCAAGAACAGGGGACATTTGCAACAGGCAAAAGGGGAGGGGATAGCCCCCATTCATCCATTCCCTTCCGCCAATTTCACCTCCAGCCCCCACCACATTTTTCCTTGTTAACTGTGTTGGGGCAAAGAGGTGGGAGTGAGGGAATAAAAGCATTCCTGCATGTCTGGAGGAAAGAAAATAGATAAAGGAGGAAAGTGAAAGGGGAGGGGAAGAGTGGCCAGGGACTTGAACTGCCAGTGAAACGATGCTTCTCCGGCCCTCCTGTTCAGATAATAGTTAACTCGGGGTTAAAGATTAATACCCAGGCAAAGCACTGTATAAATGGCCCGGGCAAGCCGAACGTATGTAAAGTGCCTCCTGCTCTCCAGGCCGCCGAGCTGCCCTCCCCCGGCCCCTGCTCAGCGGCATGAGTGGCCCGCGGTGCGCGGTGTGCCGCGGCTGGCTCCCCGCGCTGCTGCTCCCGGCGCTGCTGCTGCTGCTGCTGCCGGGCGCCCGCCTCGCCCGCGGCGCGCAGCCCGTGCTCTGCGCCCCCTGCACCCCGGAGAGGCTCGCTCTGTGCCCGCCCGTCGCGCCTGACTGCCCGGAGGCTGCCCGGCAGCCCGGCTGCGGCTGCTGCCAGACCTGCGCCCTCGGGCCGGGGCAGCCCTGTGGGGTCTACACCGCCCGCTGCCGCCTGGGGCTCCGCTGCCACGTCCCCGCCGGGGAGCTCCGGCCCCTCTCCGCCCTCATCCAGGGGCACGGGACGTGCTTGCCCGCCAACGAGGTCGGAGGGATGCGCACGGAAGAGCCGGCAGGTACCGCGCCATCGCGCCCCCGCTCCGCGCCGACGGACGGGCCGGGTCGGGAGCTGTGCTCCGGGCGCTGCGGCATAGCCCCGGCCGAGGGCAGCCGGAGGGATTGGCAGGCGCGATGCACCGCAGCTGGAAACGGCGCTGCGGGCTCTGGGAGCCAGAGGCCGGGAACAATGAGCGAAGTTAGGCAGGCGTTTGAAAAATAGGGAGGCTGGAATGCACTTTCCAGGGAAACGTGCTCTGACCTGTTCGAGGTGAGGTGCATCCTGGTGCCGGGCCTAAGATGTTCGCAGCAAGCTGGTACGCTACAGTCCGAGAGCACGAACACCCTAAAGCGTAGTGATGGGACAATGCAGAATAACCAGAATAAAGTATCTGGGAGGCTGCAGAGAGTTTTTCTTTAGTAGTAAACAGTAGCTAGAGTAGGACAAATGTTTTATAGACTTTGCTTATGTCCTTCTCTAGAAGTCATGATAGAGAATGAAAAGACTAAATAGGCTCTGTGCCTGGCTTCATTTCAGGAATAAAATGTATCTGGAGTAGTGGAGTGCTAGCCAAACTATCCTGAGGCAAAAAGGCATCTCAAGCGTCTTAGACTATATGATGGGCAGGAATTTCTTCACTGTTATATCTTTATTTTTCAATTTATTATTATTATTATTATTATTATTATTTTCATTATTGTTTCTGCTATGTCCATGAAGTGGTGATTAAGGTAACTTGGTGGCATTACAAAAATAATCATTGTTGACTCAAAATAACCATAGCCATCAGTAGAAGTAAGTGGAGTTTCTCTTGTATTTGAGGGGTTGGGGAAGGCAGAGAACAGTGACTAAACTGAGTATTTAAGCTACCGGCATTCAATTTGATTTGATTCTTTCCAGAGTTTGCTTGCTTGGTTCCTTCCTTCCTTTCTTTCTTCCTTTCTTTCCCTCCTCAATTTCTCATCTCTGTTTTTTCTTGAACATTGTCAAAGGGTGCTTTTTAGTCCATTGCCTCTTTACAGCCTTGATCCAGCAAGTAATTTAGACACATAAAAATTTTATCCCATGATGAGTCGCCTGCAATTGCAGAGCTTCTGTTGCTTTCAGTGGAACAGTTCACACATGCTGATTTAGGCATTGGCAAGCAGGCTACAATCAGGCAGATCCAAATATTTTCTGCCAGTCCTTTGCTATTTGGTCTACTGCAGGCCAGCATGAGCTACTGCTGGCTCCTGTGAATTGCTACCACTTCTTATTTGTGAGGCAATAACAAAGTACAGAATACCATGAGATGAGGTCTGGACCAGTTCCTCTTTTGAATAAAACCAGAAATACATCACCCTGAAAAAAATCTAAATACATTACAAGTTTAACTTCAGTCTTTTCTCACTTAGCCAAGTTTCTACAAACCACTGTGGTCAAGAAGGTTTTTTTAATTTCTAACAGACTGGTTGCAGCTTCATCTTTGGGATTCAAGTAATTTTGATGGATCATAAAATAACCAACTTGTTAGAGAATAGCTGCTGAGCCCTTCTATGAATTTATGACCAAAGTATAATTTGCTGTGCTGGACATGTAATTTATTCCTACAAGATCTACTGTAATGGATCTGTCTTAGATATTACTTTTTTTTTTCTTTTGGTTGATCTTTTTCTTCATCTTTTTAACTTTGAGAAATAAATGCAAAATTTCACTGAAGATGTTCACCTTAATATCATTCATTTCCAGATTCTACTGAACGTGATGATCTGCCTTTGGAAAGCACAGAAATAACACAGGATCAGCTGCTGAACTATCAGTTGTTTCCCACAGACCAGGATAAATCCATCCCCTGGAATTCCATCACTGCGTATGAAAACATGAAAGCAAAGAGAACATCTGAACTCAAGAAATGGAAAGAGCAGGTGGGGGTTTTTTGTAAACCTTTCAGAGACGATTTCAGTAGATCCTCACAAAAAATTCTAGCAGCACCATTGAGATGTCAGTATTTGGGGTAGCTGGCAAACGAACTTTTGGAATGTCCTCGTCAGATGCTTGAGGAACAGGCAAAATGTCTGGAGCAATAATAACAGGCATGCATCAGGTCTGTCCTACATAGACTTCATGCAGAGGCTGAATGTTTAACTGCATTTACGATCAGATTATAACCTGGCCCCTTAATTTACAGGAATCCATATAAATTCTTGGACTCCTTTTTTTTTTGTTTTAGTTAAGAAAAAGGCATTTGTCACTGCTCCATTGCACAGAGAAATAAAAGGGAGTCCTTCCACGTAGTTATTGATGAAATACCAATGCAAAACAAAATGTGATTCTCTCTGGTCACAAGGAAACACTATTAAGTACATTCATGTAGAAAGACAAAAAACAATTAAAGTGGGGTTCGACACTGCAAAATGCCAGTGGGTAGTGAGGGTGTAGCGCCTTTGCAAGCAGGTTTCTGTTCCACTTGAGGGCACCAGAGAACCACGGTTAGACCCGTCCCAGGCAGCAGCACCCCTGCATTATGGAGCTAGGTTAGTCGGGCAGCACAGAAGCCTGGGGACAAAATGGAAAAGAAAAAGCAAAAAATATACTAATCACCACCCTACCTTAGGAAGCCTCATTCCGTATCTAGAACAAGACTTAATCACTAATTTAGTTTGAACTGTTATGCACACATGCTGTTAACTGCAGCTCTGATTTTAGGGCTTCTGCTTTTCTCATCCAGAGCCACAGATAAACCCACAGACTGG
This sequence comes from Pseudorectes ferrugineus, assembly GCA_008033365.1. NCBI lineage: Eukaryota > Metazoa > Chordata > Aves > Passeriformes > Pseudorectes > Pseudorectes ferrugineus. Next base: position 9,035 of record QWTY01021413.1, read on the forward strand.
AATGTGACAGCTTATATGAGGGGCTAACATGGGGAGGTCTTGCAAAAGCAGAGGTTATGTTTATTTTCACTCTAAAGTAGAAATATTTGTTCAGTTATTTTTCCTTCCTTGCACTGATTCAAGGTACTGTTGATGTACAGAAATTGTGACTTTGAAAAAGAGAGTCAGCAAATTGTGAAAACAGTGAATATTGCAAACAGTTCTTCATTCCCAGTTCCAAGAACTTTGGGTTTTGGTCCCAGAGCTACAGAATGGCTCCATGTTGCTTTGGCAACGATTCTGTCCTGTGCAAAAGATAACAAACATTCAGATGTTTGTTCTTGCACCATCTATATATGTGTTGCACCTATCCTCCATATATCAACAGAGCACAAGGCCATGACAACCCAGAAAAACATGGCCAATCTCACGTACCAGTCTTCTAACGTCCACCTCCCCATAATAGGCTAGATTGTACCCTCTGAGCAGTAATGTGTTTACTTAGTACAGGTTAAATTTCCTTGTGTGGCAATTTAAGGACTAAAATCCCTGTTTTTATGAGGACAGAAAATAACTCAAAGAATAAAAACAAAGGTCTGAATGCAACACCAGAGTGTTCTGGCTGTGCTCCTACTGAAACAAGAAAAACACATACTGGTGTAGATTTTATGTCTAATAAGTATTTTCAGCTTTTTACTGTCTATATTCTGATCACCTTTTGTGTAGCTGATTTCCTTGTGATTTTGGTATTCACTACCTGTGCATGGTATTCTTGCAGGGACCTTGTCAGAAGGAGCTCTACAGAGCCCTGTATAAATTGGTGAAGGCTCAGCAGAGAAGCAGAGGGGAGATTTACAAATTTTACTTGCCCAACTGCAACAAGAATGGATTTTACCACAGCAAACAGGTGCGTGCCTTTTTCCCCCTCTCTGCTCCCAGCAGTGCTGCAACTAGCCTGATACAGCCAACCCTTTCATAGCCCTCTGCTCCCAAACTCACAAGTTTGCAGCAGGTTGTAAAAACAGGAATACTTAGTAGTGAGAGCAGATGGTTCGTCTTTCTCTTCAAGGTGAGCCGCATGCTTGGGGCTGTCAGCAATAGAGGCAGGAGTCTTTTCCCTTCACAGGACAGGTACACTCAAAGCCTTTTCCAAAATATTTTAACCCTGTCTGCTCCCATGTACTTGATTTGTTAGCATACTTTCAGTTGACATTAATTCATAATATCTGCCATATTACCTGCCAAAGCCCACTGAATATATAATAATCCCTTAGTAAAAAGTGGGCTCTCAGCTCACAGGCAGTGGAAAACCTACCTAGGCAGCGAAAAAAAACTCTTTGGAGCAAAATTAACCTTCTGAAAGCCAAACAAAAATACTGATCTGTGCCGCCTGTGGATTAGGTTATTTGCTCATTTCCGTTATACCCTCAAAAAAATCTATTGCAAGTTACAGTGAGAGTAATCTGCAAAACTAACTAAAGCTCTGAACCTCAAGCCACACCTTGTAACCACAGGTCATGCACACAAATTTAGTAGGTCTGCATAAATCTGTGTCACCAAGACTCCTTGGTTTTGGGCATGGCATCACGGTGTGACTCACAAACACTGTGACCTGGGATCTAATCAAGCGCAAAGAGAAATCTGTTTAAGCCCCTCCCCAAGAAAAAAACCCAAAACATACCACCTTATTTGTCTCCTTGTGTGAAGAGACAGACAATTCAGTCACTGCTCTCACCGTACCAGATTATATTCTGCTATCCTTCCATTTCTCACATTGGCACTGGAAGATATTGCTGTTTTCTATTGCAGTTTACCAAGGACTGGACAGTTTTAAATCTGAAGTTGCTCTTGTGACAGCTGAGCTTAGGTCTTGGCTCCCTAACCAAGTGTGTTGTTTAGAGGCTCTGCAGACCACTGCATTCAAAACAAGCCTGTGCATGGCAGGTCCCCACCTTCTGATCCTAATTCTGTCCAACACCTCTATTTGCAGTACCTTACAGGTAATCTTGCAGTTACTTACTGTGATTTTTTTTTTTTTGCTAATAATATTCTAGTGTGAAACTTTACTGGATGGAGAATCTGCTGAATGCTGGTGCGTCTATCCAAAAAATGGTAGAAGAATTCCTGGATCTCCAGAAATTAAAGGAGACCCAGAATGCCAACAGTATCTCAGCTCACAAGAATAAAAATAAACACCAAGGTTTTTCACACCAAGTTTTCTGTGGGGCCTGTTCTAGACAGGAGCCATTCCAGTCAGGAGCCATTTCACTAAAGTAGTCATGTGCACCTGATTTTCAGTGTATGAGTAACCCCATAAAGTAACATTTTTACTGCACTGAGATTGCCTAGATGTTTAAGTGACAAATAGGAGCAACTGCAAGATCAAATCCTATAATTTTGTATATTTTGTTTGTATAATATTATATATACCCTCATATGTAAACCTGATGAATTATTTATTTCACAGTGCATGTATTTTTGTCTCTATGTGTTGTTACTAATTTATATTCTCAAACACTTCATAACTTTATATTTAAATACTTAATATTATTGCACTTAAATGTATGCATCATGTTGGAGGAATCTTGCTACTTAAGACTTCAAATGGCATAGATATTGGGAAAAATGGCTTGTAAACTTGCATTTTTGTACTACATATTTATAGATGTAAAACTGAATTTTAAAAGATAGATTTTAGTAGAAAGCATGCTTAGAAACTTATTTAAAACCTGTTTTCTGTACATATTATGTTACTTTTGCCCCTCTGTTTTAATGCCAAGCTGTTTCTTAAAAAAGAAAGATTATATACTGAAGTTCCTGATGGGACAGTATTTGTATCTATTTTTTAAACATGTGCACTGGATAAATGGAAAAACACAATATGATATTCTGCACCACATTTGACAGGTGTAAGTCGTTCACATGTTGACAATGGCATATTATTTAAAATGAGCTATTAAAAGTCTTCTACTCTGCCCTTGTGTCTTGTTTTCTGCTTGCTTCCCTTCAACAGTCTGACCTCAGCAGGAAAACAGGCAAAAGTCTTATAAATCTGCCTCCTAACTGCCGCGCTCCTTTTTCCTTCAGTGAGACCTTCTTTTGGTCTCCCTGCCCCGTTCCCCTAGTCCTGTCCTCTCCAGTCCCAGCTGTGCCATGCAGCTTCCAAGGGAAGTTATTAAAAGATTTTCTGGATAGGAAAGCTGGATGCCTTTCTCCACTCAAAAGCCCAAGACAGAAGTATTAGTACATTTAAAAGATAGCATCAAGACTAGAAAGAGCCATCCTGCACAGAAAGTCAGACGTTATAAAAAGGAGGCTGGGAAAAACCCAGCCTTACACTTTTTTCTGAAAGCAGAGAAGAGGGTACTCTTGGCTTGGGATATGGTCCATTTCCCTCCCCTACACATTCCTTTGACTTAGTGGTTGCAGAGAAAAAGGCAATGCAAGTGACTGCCATTCCAGCTTCAAGCTGATTTTTTCCATGCAGAAACTGGTGTGGGAGTAAGCAAGTCCCACAGGTGAAAACAGTCTGCACCAACCATTCCTATGAAAACAGCCTGAGAGGAGAGTGATAACATTTTTTCTAAGAGTCTGGCAGAAATGAAAGCCTAAAATCCTCCTGATGTTTGTTGGTACAAGATTTGCATTTTAAATGGGAGAGGGAAGCAGCTTGTAGAAACTGCAAAGCCAAAGTGTGGAGATCTCTGCTCTCCCTGTCACATTTCTGTGGCATCATATGTTGCATTTGCTGACTGTGTTGGCTGTTATCTGCATGCCAATGTCTGCTGATCCGATAGATGGGGGTCTATTAAACTGCTCTAGATTTAAAAGTATGGATATGCTACTGACGTCCTTTGTGAAGTCTTTTGAGATCTTCCCAAGGAAAGCACAGCAAAAAAGCAGTTGATGGTATTGGTATTGTAAGCAGCTAATGTCTAACATCCCTGTAATGAGCTACTGTGAGACCTGGCTAAAACTGTGTTACAGCACCACATTCACTATGTCCAAATGCTAGGCAATCACTGTACCAAAATAATGAAGAAGCAGCAAATTTGGGCATAATTTTGGAGTCCTTTTCAGGGAGTCTACTCAGCACTGAACAATTGTCATGGCATTGCCAAGGAAAAATGGTGAAGAAAGGAGGGGAAATCAGTCTCACAGCTACAGTACACTCTTAAGAGCACTCTGACTTCTCTCACCCCATAGATCCTGTGTAAAGGTTTATCTCTAAAGAGCAGAAATTGATTCTTTTTGTTGGGATAATTATATATATAGGGGAAACATTCATAGCATTAATAATGGTCTGTTTGCAGAATAGCAATCCAGTGGACAGCTACTTTCAATGTTTTGCAGGGTGGAAAGTTCCCATCCTAGCTGTAAGGACTTGGAATTTTCAGTAGGGACAGGGGTTTAGGAGATACTCTTTCCTCTAATTGTGAAGTACCAGAAGCAGAAGTTACTTCGCACAACATTCAGGCATGACAGGCCAATTTCTTAGAAGTGTTTAGCCCCTTACTTCCCACCAAAAGTAGCAGGGCGGGGTGCCTCCTCATCTGCAGTCTGGCCTCCTGTGACATCTTGCCAGGACTCATCAGGACAGACATCTGCTGAGCTGCCCTGGGATGAGCTGTCTGAATTGGACCAGACTCTTCCATATACTGGGATTAGGACTAATGCAAGGAGGTGAAGCAGGCAAATTTTATCTCCCCTATAAAAATGCTGCCGGGATCTTGGACTACATTTACACCATAGATGACACACATCGTGCTTTGTCCTAATTTTTTATGATCATTTTCAAACATCAGGGTGAAAAATCAAAGGTCTGCAGTTTTGCTTTGTTTTTTTTTTCTATTTGTGGAGCACTTTGGGTTTGCTTTTTTTTTTTTTTTTTGGCATGTCTCAGCTGGCGGTCCTAGCTTCATTGTGCGCCTGCTGCAATGGTTCCTCCTGTGCTGGCAAGCCAAGCCTGGTGGGAACAAGTGGGCAAACAACGAAGGTGTCACAGGATACCCCTAGTAGCTCAGGTCACCTGGTGTGTAGCTGGATGTGTAAAGGGGATGTACTGATCCTTGTTACTTCAGCTCCCTCCCTTCATACTCACTTGCATTCCTCCTATTCTACCTAAAAAGAAATTAGTTGGTGGGAAGGTCTTAGATGAGCATCTGTAATGTTTGGTTCATGTCATCTGAGAATCCTACCTACCCAGTTTGTGCTTCTTCCTGCCAAAATCCTGTCAGGTTCGCTGCAGCAGGGTTTTTTCCAGCCCTGCCTCCTCCTGCCCATGGCCTACTGCCAGCTGCAAAATGCTTATAGCATAGAAATGAGGTCACTGCCCTCTGCACTTCATTTTCTACCTGCCATTTCCCCTAAAGCTGTCCAAGACAACCAAAAATCACCTGGTATTGGGCTCTGCTCATACTAAGTCAGTTCTGCTCATTGCTTTGGTGTACAGCAGAGACACAGTTGCATCAGCTAGAGCTGGCAGAAAGTGAGGGGAGAGAACGGAGGAAAGAAAATGGTGGTGAAGGGCAGCCAACCTTAACACTGAAAGCTCATCAGCTTTCAGTGTCACTTCTCTACCATAAGAACACATGCTTTGGAAAAGAAAAACTTAGTCAGGGAACAACTTCCTGCAGACCCGGTCCAAAATGCAATTAGATATTAAGCACATGAAAATTTAGCCTTTTACTTTACAAACATATTCCTTTGATCTTGCACTTGCTAATGTGAGTCTTAAACATAGAAAAAAATTAAAAGGTAAACAGAAAATGCATCATATATAGCTTTCTTTCCTCAGGGAGAAGAAAAGTGGAATGAAAAAGAATGGCACATGGCAGAGACTTGTCACAGGATTTACTGCATTTCTGGAAAGCACTCAACTCCCATAGCACTAGATATTACAAGGGAACCCTAATAAAATGCTAAAACAGAGCAGGTTTTTTCCTACAAAGTCAGAATTAAAGATGTTTATGCTTTACTAGCAGTCTAGCAGCACTGAGTTTTCAGAATTATGTTATTTTTCTACACACGTCATCGCTTTGCTATTGCAGAACAACACCAATATCTAACCCCTGCTCAACCCATAATAATAATAATAATAATGATGATAATAATAATAATAAATAATAGTAATAATAATACACTAAAATAATAAAGAAAAAATGCTTTTAAAAAAAAAAGATCCAAGTGACTCACTCCAAGCTAGACTCTCCGATCATGCTGCAAATTGAGTGGTTAAGTCCTGTATGTATCTTTGGAAAACACTTTTGAAGTTGGTCTACTTTTCCTCGGCTATCACTCCACTGATAAACCACTAGCCTAAACAGTCTCCCCAGGCTGCACTGAAGACAAGTCTCATATTTTCTGTTTGCCGACACATTTAGCATTTATGGACCAATTGTTGCTGTACATTGCATCGAGAATTGGGCAGGTATCCAGACTGCACAGGAAAGTGGGGTATGAGCATCTTAACAAACACCGAATTGTGTTTATTTGACTCTTTGAGATTCAGGTAGGTGGTATATATTGAGTAACAGCAGCAGAGCTGGTGCAAGTGGAAGGCTTCTCTTACTGACATACCACCCTATATTACCTAATCATTTTTAGGTTAAAGGTGGGAGGGGACAAAGAAGGAGATGATCTGTTAGGAATACAGCCACTTCGTTCTGTATTACCAGTAAGTACCAAAAAACAGCAGTGGAGCAGGAGCCCAGACATACCAGCACTTGCACTCTGAGTAATGAAAATAGCTCTGATGATATCTCTGCCAAAAACCAAAGGCTTTATTTTCCCGCCTTTTCTCCTCCCTTAATTTACATCCTCCCCCAGAGTGCAAAGTACATCTGCAAGGAAGCTACTGTGAGGGTTCAGGGAGAGGGGCAGCATCCCATGAGAGAGATGTGGGAGTAAGGGTGCTCGCGGATGTTGCAGTAAGGTCAAATGAATAAATTTAAACATAGCCCATTCCAGATCATGGCTGTTTTATTTTGAAAAAGTTTCTGCTCATCTTTTCAGACTCCCTCTTGCATTATCCAGTCTGAGTGGCAGCATGGGCAGCCCAGCAGAGACAAGGGCACACAAGGGAAGGCAGGGTTGGGCACATGTTTGATTCCTTGCTGCTTCCTTACCAGCCACATTTCCCATCAGGGACAGTGCCTGACCAACGGACACAGCTCTTCTAGCAGAGCCTTTGTGCTGCAGTTCTGCTATGCTGAACACAGAACAGGCACTCTTCCTCTTGTACTCAGTCTCTTCCAACTGCTGTTAAGCTAACAAAAAGCAGCCTATTTGTGCTTATACTGAGGCTTTTAATTGCAAAATTATGTGAATGGTGACAGGTGATTTTTTCTCCCTCTCACTGACAGTGCTTTGTAGTTCACCAGGCTGATGTGGACATGCTGAGGTTCTTTGGAAAAGCATCTTAGTGTGGGATGTCTGTGGAGGCCTAGAGCAAATGGTGGCCATATAATCATCTTCTTTCATATTTTTTCTTTACCTGTGGTTTCTGTTTATTGCTGCTTTGGCAGCTAAGCCCTTACCATTTAGCCCCAGCAAGGGAACAGAAAAAGAAGATCAGCAATGTGTTACTGGTAGCTTGGTAATAGCAGTGTAGAAATGTATGGCAGGATCTGAGGGCTGAGGGTTGCGTGCAGCACCCCTGTGATAAAACAATAATCAACTTTCCAAGCTCAGTCAGTTAGGTCTTTTTTACTGAGTGCAAGTTACACGATACATAGCAGACATAGGAAACAAGTATCACCTTGAATATTCTCTATATGGCATAAGCAGGCAAAAATAGCCTCTGGTCTCCAGTTGCATGGAGTGAGGGAAATGCACTCTCAACCTGGCTCTTGTAAACAAGTCCCTCCACTACTCCACTTTTGGAAGGAACTACCACAAATGGCTGTGGGAAGCAGTCCTTCTCAATGACATTTTCTTTAGAGTTTCTTCAGGTTAGCAGATTTTTCTGGACGAAACCTCAGCTTCCCTCTGCAGAGATAATTTTGCTGCCTTTCTTTCCATCCCCACTCATGGAGAGAGCAGTGGGGTGAAATTAGACTTGACAGAGAATGGCTCTTAAGGAATTTGGATAGGTCAGCAGAAGTGGAAAGCCAGGATGCACACAGCAGCAGGACACACATTCTGCAAGGATAAACTGAGATTTGCAGCCTTACTGTCTGCTTTTGCTAATACCTCGTCTCCATTTTTTTTTTCAGCAGCAACATTCTGTCTTGAAGTCATTTGCATTTTTTAACATATGTACAGGGTAAAAGCAAAAGGAAAGTTTTTTCAATGGGATTTTCTCTAAGGCTGGTATATATACTTCTACCTCTACAAAATTTGAACTGGAAGAAGTAAATAAAATGCAGAGTTTTAAAACTAAAGTTTCTTCTGAAGAACAACAAATTTGTACTACTTGCCATTTTACCAGAAAATTTTCTTTTGGGCAAAAGAAGTTGTAACATCTTCTCAATCAATGCATTGCATAATGCAGACAAACTCATGTGCTGGCACTTGGGACACCAAACTGCTACATCTTGATAGGCTCATAGGCTCAAAGGATGGTTGAGGTTGGAAGGGATCTCTGGAGGTGACCTGGTCCACCCTGCCCTGCTTAAGCAGGGCCACCAGGGAATGGTTGCTTGGGATTTTGTCCAGGTGGCTTTTGAGTATCTCCAAGGATGGAGACTCCAAAACCAAATGGCTAAATATGTTCTAGTTAGAAGAAGATACCCAGGTCCACTGGACATACCAGAAGACTTCTCTTCTAAAGGCCTTGAACCTATTTTGCATGCTTGCAGATGGAGCCATTACTGATACTGATCACAGAAATCTTGTCCTTGGAATACTCTGATATCCTTTTTGGATCTTATTTTTGGATCTCTCAGAAAAAAAGAAAAAAAGTGAGAGTTGGGAAAGAAAAAGGAGTCCTTTCTAATGTGGAAGCAAGCATATTCTTTTGGTAGGAATTAATAGAAGTGAAGGATTTCTAAAGGCACAGCAGGACCACATAGAAAAGAGCTACCTATATAAACATTTCATTTTGTATACTAATATGCTTTGGCATGCAGGAAAAATGCTCAGTACTTTTCATACTTTAAATAAAATTCCTATTGCTAATATGTGAAATCTCTGTGGAGCCATCCTTGCTTACACAGTTTTACAGTGACTAGAGATACACAAAGATGATTTCCCAAAAAGTTTGAAAAACCACTACTTAACTTTAGGGCTCAGTTCAATAAGGAATTATGATGTGTAGAGTTTCTATGGAATTTAGTAATAAAAAGTTCAGACTGTACTAAAAATGAATCAATTCCGTGGTTTTGGTATTCAATGAAGCCTCCTTCCCTTGTGCACAAATAGCTAACATTATGCCCTGAAAGGCAGGCATGTCAAAAAGGTGGAAAAGGATATTCTGGGATCCAAAAATGATAGCACAGTATATCTATTAAAAGAAGGGAACTTTCTCAGAGTTTGTATGATAATAGAGCTGCCTGCAGGCAGCTTTAACTTGTATTGTGGTCAATTATAGGGATTTATGCAGCTATTTATCACCCTTGTTAAAATAAATACTTACAACATTCATCTGGGTTACATATGGTACCCATGTACCATCTAGAGACAAAATATGCTCAAGAAGAAATCAGCAAGTTTTGCAATACATAGATCTTTCATAGTGCCTTGCCATGCTAATATCTGAGGTGTAAATAATGTTATCAGTTATAATTTTTTTTCTAAGGCTTCTTAATATTAACTCAGACTACCTTGGTTTCTTGAAAGAGCTTATTAAAAACTAGAAAAAAGCTGCAGATGTTCACTTAATAAAATACACCACTTGAGCTGAAGACAGTGAAGGCACCAAGACATAATAGATTTTTCTAATGCATTGGTTTAATTTCTGTCACCAAACCCAAAGTTCTCCAATCACTGCAGCTCTTAGCAGGAATCATTTCTAACCTGTACCTGGAGGGAACTCATCTTCCTCTGAACTGATACTGACCCATACATTTGCTTCATGCTGCCCACATTCTGCTGCTTGGGTATAGACCACAAATACAGTATCTGTTTGAATTGAAGCCTGGCTCCTTTAGCCATGTGAAAAATCTTTGAATGACAAGTACTTTTGTCTGTCGAATTGGATGTTTGTCTTCACAGAAACAGGAATGCTAAAAAAAAAAAAAAAAAAAAGGAAAAAGCCACCACTGATTCTTTCATTTTAAAAAAGTTATATTTTTGGAGAGGGATAATAATGTTATTTTGCACTTCATACCAATGTCAACTGACAGGGACATCAGATTAACAAGGGCAAGTATCCAATACTAGTGCAAGCAACTGTGCTTGTAAAAAATATTTGAAAGGCAACTTCTGAAAAGGACGAAGCTTTAAAGTACAGGTGAGACTTTATTTATGGGGGCTATTTTTAAACATGATTTCTGTTTTAAAGACGTCTGTTGGAAGCAAAATAACAAAACTGACTTACACACAGATCTTTTTTTTTTCCCTTATGGCTGTATGTTTTCTCTGTTACATAACTAAAGACCATTAGTACTAATAAAGGAGCTGAATGCCATTTCTTAAATATTCATGTGACAGACTGCATGCTTGAATCAGGTTTAGCTCCTTGAGATGTAGGTTTTTTGGGTTTTTTTCATAAAATATATGATTTAAGGACCTCTACTAGCCAGCTTCTTCTATATTTATTTGTTTTTAGTGGTAGGAAAAAACATAAAAAAGTTTAAACACTTGACAAAATACCTGAATCATAAAGCCTGTCACAGGCTGTTAAAACATCTTACATACTTGCAAAATGTGTCTTGCAAAGCAGCTATCTATCACTTTTGGCAAGAAACTGATTTTTGTTGTCAGAACGCTCACCAGATAGTTAATAAAGAAAAAAAAAAGGCGGCAAAATAATAACTCACTTCAATGAATCCAACCCTCATTTTGTTATCTATGAATATGTGCCCAAATATTGGTGTATATACAACTTTCTTCTCTCTGTGAAATTATTTGAAAATAACTGGTTTCCAACTCAAAAAAAAAAA
>QWTY01021413.1:20092-38303 GCA_008033365.1 Pseudorectes ferrugineus
AAAAAAAAAAAAAAAAGCCCAGCATTTAATAGTTTGCCAACAAATCTTTGCAGGCATTAGATTTGCTTTAGCAATAAAAATATTGTAATAAATCTTCAGCTCACAAAGCTTTCTGTAACCATGTGTCAGGAAATCTGTATTAGCCTGGAATAAGCATTGCTTCAAGTACCATTTTTTTCTTATCATGAGATTATAAAATTTCAGTTTTAATGATGATACGAACTCACTTCATTAGACAGAAATTGGAAAGATGTGCAGAACATACATAATGCTGTTCAGCTAATACATTTCAGGGTAAGGCTTTAAACATTTGATTTATGGTGATGGGCTGCCTCGATCCTGGCAAGCTGCATATCCAAATCTTTCCATGTCAGAGCTTCTAGACATTTGCCATTGCTGGCAGGAACAAGTATGGTTGTAATTCATGCAGTAGGAGAGGAACAGGCTCCTCAGCACCACAGTCTCTCCTCCATCAACGCAAGCCCTGGCCCCAGTGGCTGAAAGCCTACTGTTCTCAGTCTTCATGGAGTTCCCAACCCAACAAGAAACTACAGTGTTGATGGCTTCTTTTTTCTACAGTGACATCAAACATTTATAGTGACACATATAAGAATATATATATTTATATAAATATATAAAATATTTATATAAAATATATAAATAAATACATATACAAAATATGGCATTATTTTCCAGAGAGATGATACATTTCACAGGCCACCTTTCCTTACCCAGACTTCATTGTCATACAGAATTTTTCACAAAGTACATTAAACAATCAGCCTCAAAAAAAAAAAAAGTTGCCAAAGCCTTCCTTATGTGAAAGCATCACATACCACAACAAAACCAAATCACTTCTCTTCCAATTAAAAAGACATATAACACCATGGCAGACAGTGAGTTTAACTATTTTAACCAAATGGTTCTTACTCTATGCTTAGATGCAGGCAAATGATTTCTACCATAGTCAAAGCAAGCAACAATTGTGTGTAGCATAAATGAAACGTATGGGTCTCAACACCCAGGGTCCACAATCCCCCCATCTTGTCAACATTGCTTTCAAAAGGAGTTCCTCACACAGGGTATGTGCTTTAGGAGAATGTACCAAGACAACACAGAATAGATACACCTTTTTAAAATAAATAAGCAAATACAAAGGGTAGTACTGTAATGGCAATTTTTTTCCATGAATATTCTGTATTAGTGTGAGCAGTAAATGGAGGAAATGTAAGCCCTGTTGCACAAACTGAAGCAAAGGACAGACAGAAGAAAGCTTTACCAAGAGCTTCAGTGCGACTGTTATCCTTTCCAGTGGCATAATTCAGTGATGGATACATTAGAATTATCAATAAAATAATTAAAAAAATATTGTCTTGGTATTTGTAGTTATGTCAAATAACAAAACTCAATCCCTTCTGGAAACACTTCCTTTGCTTCCCAAATTCATTTCTCTTACCTAGAACAGGTCAGTGTGTATGCATACAGATATATATATTTGTAAATCATCCATACCCTTACTTTCTCTTTGCATACAGATGTATACACTAGAATTACTGTGTAATATTTGGTATTCACATGTTACATTTAAATAAAGTTTATTAAAAAACAATTATATTAAATACAGACTAACAGAATATTCATAATATATTTTACAGAAAAAAATAGCCATGTCTTTATTTTAGAAATACATTTCTTTAAAAAGTTCTTTGAGACTTTCACAAAACTTTTTACCCGTGAAGACAAGTTTCCCATCAGACCTGTAAAAAAAGCTTACCTTTAAATCCTTGTGGATTTGTTTGGATTTGTTTTTCTTTTTAATACTTTTACAAGCTTAACATCTATAAATTCTTTAAAATAAAAACCCCAGTATCTTTTGGGATCAAATTGGTCACAGGCCATTCTGACCATAAAAAGTCAGTGGAGACTCCCTGAATCCATTCTGAAGTGCCTTTTGTTTTTCTCTCTCTGGGTATCAATAGTGCAGGTTTACATGGGAATTCAGAGCTCCCTACACATCCCATAGGAAGCTCGATGTGTGTTGGCGGCAGGGTGCAGCTGCAGCAGCATCCACAGAGGCCGCAACTCTCCATCTGCTGCAGGAGGCAGAGCTAGTTACTCCACGCACAGTGCAGTCCACAGTGTTTGCCCAGCCCCTCCAAGGTCTCTGTGAGGTTCGGTGGCCACGCACAGATATTAGAAGAGCTGGCACCCAGCCCTCATTTGCTTTCCAAGTTATAGCAGTGGACATCTCCTTTTCCCTTCCCATCATACCCAGGAAGTGGCTGTCCATATTTATCCACACACCAGCAATAACCTCTTTTTCGGCCTTTGGATGGGCGACACTGAAACAGAATAAAAGACCCAGTTAGCATCATTTTTGTTTTCTCCACTTGTAGTGTTAGACAGCAGGAATCTCTGCTCATTTGATAGCTGCATTTCAATATCCTGACCATATCTGACAGAATCTAATAGAATATGTGTTACCACTAAAGAGTATTTCAATGAAAACTTACCTCCTCTCCCCATCAATCCCTCTGGGTCTAAGTACTCTATAATAAAACTGTACTGAGAACTACCAGAAAACAGGCTTATGAAGTGCTCCCTATTATATTTGGCAGCACACCTGCCCCCTTTGAATACCATACAACAGTATGGGTTAGTGACTGGGACCCATCTTTAGAAAAAAAATTTAGCAGATATGTTCTACACTAAAGCACAGGTCTGGCAAAGACAACCATTGCAGCAATAAACACACATAGTTTGCATCTGTTTACTGGAGGAAATTCAACAGCGTAGCTGACATTAACAGATACATAATGCTTCTGTAGTGTAGTTATCATTGAAAAAACTGCTAGGTGGACTAGAACTTTACATGTATATTTTCCAATAAAAAAGTTTGTGTATCTACTAGTCTATAACATGTTATCTTTAAGTTAACTGCTGGAATTTGCCAATAATGCTGACCAACCTGAAACTATCAGAGGCAATAACACTGAACCTCTTTAGAAGCAGTAATGCAGTAAGTATGTCTACTACATACTAAGAAAGTAATGCTCCTCCCAAGGAACCAAGAATGGCAAAAAGTAGACTAAAGGAGATAACATGCTGCAGGCTGAATTCAGTATGCAATCCTGGACACAGCTGCATACCATGAACCTCTGTGACCTCTCAAGATTTTTACCCACTCATAAGACATCTCCCAGAATCTCACTAGGTTTGCGATGGTCAGCCTTACTGTGAAGACACAGCCTCCCTGTCAGCTCGTATTTTGAGATTTGGTGATACAGGATTTGCTTCAAATGCAAACAAAGGTGGCTGTTTACTTGGGACATACTGACAAAAGAGGCAGTGTATGCCCAGTTTCCTGAGATTTCATCTGTTGCATTGCTATTATGAAGGAAGATTGGCTAGACTGGTGCTACTTACAGCCCTCAACACTGTCAAGTCTATCATTCAAGCAGAGCAAGTGTTGCCTCTGAGATCACATTCAGAGTAATTCAAGTTTTTCAGAGGTTCAGGCTGGTATAGTCAGGTAAACTTCACCACTACCCCTCAACTTCTTGTTCTCCAGAGTCTCATAGGCATGGCCTCATGTATAAGGAGGCTATGGCAGTGGCTCATATAGGTGTCTTTTCCATGTGCAGGTATACAAGAAAACATGAAGCAAGTGTTGGGCATCACATGCTGCTCGAAGTGACTGATCCTTTCCATGTCTAGTTTAGTATCTCAGGTGCTATTTTGGACAGAACTGGGAATACAGATCACTCTGGGACAGCCTGCACCAGCACACTGGCCCATGAGCCAACTAATTTGTGGCAGCATGGAGTAGGGTAGACAGTCTTCACTAAGACCTTGTGAAAGAGAGATGCAAGCAGGTCACACATTAGATACAAATTTTTCAAACAAGTCTTCATCTTGTTTATTTTATTTTACAGCAAATTGAGTAATGTTATTCAGCATAACTGCAAATTATTCCACCCTTCTGACATACTATTGAGTAAAAAGCCCAATGCAGAAATAATGCAATGTCTTCTCTTCTACAAATCTGCAGTCCTTCTGCATTAGCCCTATGAAAATGGACAGCAGCAGGATGACAAGATCCAGCTTAACGTACATATCAGCTTAGTTTTAGAAGAGGGTGAAGAAGTTCAAACCTACTGAGAGAACAGCTACATTAATAATTCGCTAAACTAAATGATCACCTTCAGTTCTTATCTGTTATTAAATCTTTAAACATAAGTCCCACAACTTATATTTATTGTCTCAAAAGCCTGACTAGGACTTACATGTATTCTCCAGCATTTCCATGGATGACTGCTCAACATCCACTGATGTCAAGGGAAATTTTTCATCAATTTTGGTGGTGAATGGACTGGACTCTAGCTTAAGTATTATAAACATTTAATGACTTAAATTCTTCATGCTCAAAACAGATGAATTAATAAACAACAGCCTTTGCACAATTTAATTTTACAAAAAAGGAAACTGAGGCAGCACTTCTAGAGTTGTTTTTCGCAACAAAGTAGGCACAGATGGAGCCCAAAGAGCATAGGATTTCTGGCTGCCAGCCCGGTGTTCTGGCAATGAAACTACATTTCTGCTAATAATAGTAACATAGCCTCCCCTTTTAGAAGTACTATATGAAGTATGTTACACAACTCTCGCTGATTCATAGGCTTGCATCACTCTCAAAACAAATGATCAATTAAAGTTCTTATGTTGTTGGAGGGTTTGATTCCTTTTAACAGTTGCACAACCAATTTTCACATAAAGTTAATCTGCAGAAACACCTTTTCTACTACTAGTATATTTTTTTTTTACTTCTTATAGACAATCCATTTGAAAAGCAAAATCCTTAGATCATTCTACAGCTGAAATAACACTCTACAAGAAAACAATTTATCTTTTCCAAACTGTGATTTTTTTCTACCCACTCAGCCATGCTGTCAATAGTAAAGCACTTCTGATCGAAAAGCGATGCTTTTATCCTGAAACAGCTTGCATGCATTTCCTATAGAAGTGGTAGACAGGTCATACAGAAAAACATATATATCTAAATATCTGCTCTTATGACTTTTGCATTCCACATATATTTCTAGGCTCTGCCCAGCTATTCTGTATGACTGCATAAGTTTAAAAAGTTGAAAAACTGCCCAAGCAGTGGAAACAGTAATTACTTCTGATAGAAACACCAGCTGCCAGCTTCCATGCCACCTGCCCCTCTCCCTTCCATAAAGAAATGCCGCAGAGGCACTTGTGGGGCACAGCAAAGCATATGGTATCCCACTGAATTCCTGGTCAGTCCAGGGGGCTCCATGGAGCTACAACCATGGTCTTCAGGAACAGACTGCAGACAACATTGACATGTACCTCAGGCCATTTTGGCTCCTGGCAAGTGCAGCTCCGTTTTCAATGGAACTATGCCAGCTCACATTTAGGTGAGTATCTGGCTCCAGTATACAAACAAGGGGCAATTCTAGTAATTGCCCCATATAATAATTCTAATTTAATCAAAACCTTTTTTCCCATGCTTCCCGTGCCTGTATCAACTAATTACGCATAAATATACTTATATATCACAGTTGAATAGTACAACCTTACATGTGTGATTTATGAAGACAAAGAATTATAAATTTTAATAGGTCTGATTTTAAAGTTTATATATAAACACAAGGTGTGAAATATTTTTCATAATAAACAGATAAATTTATGTTCTTAGAAGCGTTTCACATAGGCAAATTTTTCTCCATGGTTGTTCCTGAAAAGTCAATTTCTAGATATCCACAAATGTCATGAAAAATAAGTGCTGTCAACTTGACTGGAAGAGTAGATGACGAGTGCCTCCTGAATGAGTTTTAATGGTGCCAGGGTGATCATAATTTATCAGATTCCTACCATCCCAAACCTACTACATTCTCATCCTAGACAGTTTTGGCAACTGTTTCCAGAATTCAAAATGCCTAGCTTGCATTCATTTTTTAATGGATTTACTGTCTACTTCCCAACCTATTACTCTGAATTTTGTGATAATAGAATATAATTTAATTACAGATTGAACATGGCTAATAATGGCATGAAGGGAATTAATAAAACAGCATAGCATTCTGTTAATGAGATTAGACACCCATTCACAGTATCTAAAATATCAGACCTACATGTTCATGCTTCAAAAAGAAAATCAAACAAACACAACTGTCACAATTCCTTGCGGACAGTTAATTTGATCTGGACAGGACTCACTCACTTCTCAAACTGATGTTTTTTTCCTAGGAGTTAATTCTATGAGGGCAACTATTATTTTTGGTTTGTATTTTGTTGGTGAGAGAAGCAGGCTGCCTCTGTAAGTCCCATCTCTGAGGTCTTGTTCCCAGGTTGATCAAGGTTCATTCAGAATCAGCAACCCAAGTGAATTTCATGTAGAATGTTTAGTCATGTGGGCTCCATTTGTGGGCATCTCCTGCAAGACCCTTAGTCATCTCAAACTACCATTGAAACTACCGGACCTGTGTAAATTGGCACAATTTAGCTTGACAAGGCTGGCTAGGTATGAGAGTGTCCCTTCATTCTCTATGTATGCTGACCGGATGGGCTGTTGCACATAGTGCAGGAACCTTTCTCCAGGCAGCACAGACAATACACAGAGGACAAAAGTGTGTATTTGCTTTGTACCAACACCTTATTCTTGTAAATCAGCTTCTAGGAACAAAGACTAGGTAAGATTATCTGTCTTTCCTATTTTTTTGCCTTTGTATTTCCTTTTTTTTGCCTTGGTGATAGAACTATGACTGCATTTTAAAGTACAGACCTCCTTTCAAGTAAGCCGCTTTAATATGTGCTTACTGCAGATCTAATTTACTACACACAATGCCAGAGATTACTTGCAAACCACCACATTTTTGCAGACAAAGCAAAAACCTCACAGTCTAAAGAGAGATGAAAGGAAGATCTACTGAACAAAGTAAATACCAATCTGCAGTCTTCTATAATACATAGAGAAGGGAAAGGGCTACAGCACACTTGAGTGCCTTGAATGCAGTCAAATGATGTGCTGTTACAGAGCAGCTGAGAAAATACTTTTATGGCACAGGCACAAAACACAGTCCTAGCCTCACTCTGCATAGCAGTCCAACGCATCTTCTGAAAACAAGCAGACTGAGATGCGAGCATTGCTCTCTGCTCGTTTACATGCAGCACGACATGGCTGACACAGGCTTCTCAAAGCTCCAGGCAACAAAAAGAAACTTCCCCTGCTTGGGAGTTGCCACCACCTGCTCAGGAAAAGCTGGGAAGCATGGACAAGCTCAGCAGCATGTACTGAAGGTCAAACAGCACTGTCAATGTTGGACTGACGGCAGAAAGGAAGGCTGGAAATCTCACCCCTGTTACAAATGCCTCACCTGACACTGACAGCTTATCAGCTTATTGCAGAGCTCCAGGGAATACTAGAAAGGGAAAGACTGTTTCTAAGAAAGCTGGAAGCCAAAAAATGGAGAGATACCATTCCTAAAATAAGGTTGCCTGGTCAGAGGTTGGCCTCTCACTTCCAACCAATGAACTGCATTAGCCAGCAACAGAGAGTCAACCACTCCTTTGGTTACCAGAGATAGAGAGGCTGATTCGTGTAAACCCAAAGGGAAAGACATGATGGTCCACAAACAAAATCTGTCCTTGAGAAAAGTCTTAAAGAAACCTTTGAATTCAGGAAATTTTGGAATTATACCAAGAAATATATATTTGGAGGCAGGCCACTAACTAAACACTGAAATTAGATGGGATGTGCACACTAAACAAAGAACCTGGCACATCTTGCACTTCCCCAAGTTCTGAACGAGCTTCAATGGCAGCACTGAATGGAGAATGCAGCTGTAGCTCAAGCCAACACAAATAAAGCATAAATACCCACAGTTTTTGTCGGCATTTGTCAAGTAAGGTCACAACCCCAGAACCAGAAAGGGCTGAGAAGCCATCCTTGTTGCAGAGTAACTACTAAAAGTATCACTTTCACGATAACACGACTTGGATTTTGGAAGCGATCTGTGTAGCACATAAAGGACAGATACATACCTTTCTCAAGTTGCTTTATGTAATATGATCCAGTGTAGTTCTTCTAGGAACTCTCAAGCAGCTATTTACAATTCAAAGCATTGATCTATTGCAGTCATATGGTGACTGCAACATTAGCTCTGTGGGTTATTGTAGAGGCACTGCTTTTTTTAAACCAAAGGGCATTAGTATCTAGGACACCAGCCAACCCATGTGTGATTAGGTATGAAGTTTCTCAAATGAATCTGTTGTCATGATCAACAGAAAATAAAAATACTACCTCCACTTGACAAGGTTCAGCACTATCGGATCAGGTCCTAAAACTGGAAATAAACTAGTTCCTCTGCAAAATTATATATAATGCACCTTGCTGGCACGATCCTTCAACAAAGATGCAGAAAAGGTAAAATGCATTCGTTGAAATGATCAAAACTCTGTACTTACTTGCTTTTTCTTGTAGAATCCCTTCTTGTCACAATTTGGAATATGAAAGCCCCTGGGACTCAAGACATTCAGGATCTTTAGGTGGTTTAAAGTGTCTTCCATTTCTCTACGACATGGACCCTGTTAACAAGCATGTTTTAGAAAACACAGATGAAACTTCACTCCCAAATTCCATCTTTCACTCAAGAGTTAATAAATCTTTAAAGGGCAAAAAAGCACAAACCCAAACAAATCCATTAAAACAAAGAGATTGCTGAATATGTCAAAAGGCAGACCATTCACAAAAAAAAAATTTTCTGATTTTCTGCTCTATTCAAGATAAACTGATTTCTAAACATTAAAGGCCCTACGCTATGCTGAGGCACATATTGGCATTTCCAGTTGAAATCACAGTCACATATACCTTTGGGAAGGCTCAACCAGTATGTAAATCAGTCACATATAACATAACTTAAGTTTGGAAAAGTTAGCCTTGCACCAAGTGGGAAAAGAAGAAAGTAGGCCACTGGAACTACACTACTAGATAGGCCTTCCCCAATGACATTTGATTTTTGTGATTCTGCTCGATTTGAAAGCTTAAATGAAATTGATTCAATTGAAAACAAGTGGTTTGGCATAATGTATATATAAAATACGTCAACTTTGGACAACAATTCCCAATTTTAACTGAATCAAATAGATGCAGTCATACTGCAGACCAGTTGCACACAACAGTCTCATTAGATAAGTATGTCACTTTTTTCCTCACTTTCTCCATCTGCAAAAGGCTGACAACAATGTAGTGAGGATTAGCTCCAGGACAATGAGCCAAAAAGAGCTTCCAGAAACACTTATAAGAGCATGTCTCAAACACCAACTAATTATATCTCACAGCAGTCCTTCAGGGTAGGGAGTAAAGAATTATGAGCCCCACTTTGCAGTTAGAAAATCAAGAGCAGAGGAGTTCACATTTTGCCAGAGGCCAAGAAGGAAGTCAGTGTCAGCAATGGGATCCGGCTTCAAGAGTCGCAGCCTACAAACTGTGCTTAGCTACACTTCTATCTGGGTATATCACTGACTTGGTCCACCAGCCCACTTCTTCAGCAAAGACATGAAAAAATTTATTTCCATGGTTTCATGGTTTAAAAATATTTAAGTTACTGCATTGACACAAAGACTCATTTGGTGCTGGTTTTAATTAGTGAAGTAATGACATGTATACTTTCAAGTGGTAATATTAATAGTTTGCTCATGTAAAGTACCTTTTATGTGAGTGTCTGAAAGCATACAATCTCCATAGTACTACTGGAGATTAAAATGGAGTTTTTTGGTCAGTAAAGACCTTCCTTGTTGCCTTCACATTTTCTTTCTGTATCGCTCTCATAAGCTCTAAACAAATGTTTAAATGTCTTCTCTTACTGCTCAAACACACTGCAAGTGACAGACATTCAGAGATTTGGTCCCAAATTAGGCCTACAAAAAGATCAACAGCATTTTTAAAATTTTTATTTTGAAGCAAGCTTCCAAAGTCAGCCAGACCAGTATCAAAAGCTAATATGCAGACACAGCTAGAAGAGCATTTGCTGACAAAGGCACCTGTCCCTGATGGACTTATTTCAGGTTCTTAAAGACACCAGCAGCATTGGTAAACTGGTATACGTTTGCTCATGGACCCAACTATCACTACTCATCCTAGTTAAGAATCTATTTCCTCAGAGCGACCAACCTTCATTTTTTTAGTGAAAAAATGACTTTTACTTCACATTTTTGGGAGGAGGACACACTGGAAGGCAGATACTGAAGTGATATTACTAGATGGCTGGACATCAGTGACAAACTAAAAATGAAGCTTCTCTTGGAAGCCACACTCTCTTCAGACAGAGGTTTTCACCTCATACAAGTTTCAAAACCTTCTTTTGAAGATGAGAAGCCATGTCTGCTTTCACCATGCCTGTTTTGATGAAACGCCAAAGTATATACAGATGCATTTTTCAGGCCATCTGGCCTAAGGCACAGGTTATCAGCTGGATGTCCAGGAAGAGAATTATTCTTGCCCTCAGATTCACCACACTCCGACTGCCCTGCAAATTCACTGGGTGCAGTCACTAGGAAGCAATGGTAGCCCATGTGACCACGAGACTCTGCATTTAGGCAGTAGCACCAAGCAGCAACCTCAAGTGGAGGCGGTGGTCAGCATGTCATACAGTGACTGACTAGTCAAGATCCTAATCCTCAGCTCAGCCTATCTCCCTTGATTTGCAACAGGCAGTGTATGAACACAGTGCCACATCACTCAGTGTGAAACATCTTTTTTCCATTATTGCAATTAAATTACACTGTTTGCAACCAAGTTTAATGATGACACTATTAAACCTGTCCCAAGTCCACTCACACAAGTGTGTGACAATTACAGGGAGGAACAAGAACTTTTGACTTCTAAGAAACTTTAGTGAAAGTCACGCTTGTATTGATGTAAACATCATTATGTTAGTCCTACATGTTTCCTGAACACAATCTTCTTGGTCTACTGATTGTGTATGCATTTGCAGAGTCAATAGATTTACCAGTTAAACTGCCAGTATGCCCTAAAAGGCTGCGACAATTCCCACTCTTTAGCTATTTAGTATAATTATTTATCTTGTCATATGCACAACAAGCATATATATATGTATACACACACACATGCTGGCAAATGCCTTCCTATTTACAAAAATACTTACATATTCAGTCTCTTGTTTGGATTCAGAAGAGAAATTCAATGTATCTGTACTCTGCGAATCATATTCCACTTTATAGCGTTGTGTATCTTTGGCTTGCACTTTCCTGATGATATCTATTTTGATGTGTGGTGGATGCGATTTGGAATCTAGCACCCTGTGAGAATTTGGAATGGCCTGATTTTCTACGCTGCTGGTACTCCTGTCTTCTTCCGAATCACTGAAATTTCCTTCAAATAGAACAAATGCAGAAGAAACAATGTTACTTGGCTGCCAGCTGTGTCCGCAAGGGCATAGAAACATAGACCCAGAATACCCTGAGTTGGAAGAGACCCACAAGGCTCATCAAGTCCAACTCCTGGCCCTGCACAGGACAGCACCAAGAATCAAACCATGTGCCTGACAGTATTGTCCAAACACTTCTTGAACACTGTCAGTCTTGCTGCTGCGACCACTTCTCTGGGGAGCCCACCCACCCTCTGAGTGAAGAACCTTTTCTTAATATCTAACCTCTACCTCCCCGGACACAGCTTCATGCCATTCCCTCAGATCCTATCACTGGTCAAAAGCAAGAAGAGATTAGTGCCTGCCCTTCTGCCTCCTCTTGTAAGGAAGCTGTAGATCACAACGAGGTCGCCTCTCAATTAACAAGCCACTAGATTAGTCTATGTGTTTAACTTTCCATTTTACAAAATAGCAGTATACAAAAAGATGAACGATGGAGCATTCCATGTGTCAGCATCTTTGTTGCCAAGCGATGTTTTCTAACTGAAGCATTCTTATGCTCAGCGCGGCCTCGCAAAGTGCCCAGCTGCACCGCCTGTGCAGGCTGTACCCAAGACCTGGAAACCAGCCGTGACCACTGCCCCGGGAACCACGGCCGCGCCGGTCACTCGCCCCTGGCGGCCCGCTGCAGTGCCGCCCGCCGGCGGCAGGGGGCAGGCCTGCACCGCAGAACGGAGCCCACCGCAGCCCCACCGGCGCCGGGACGCGGATCCCTGCCCTCCGCCACTGCTGACTTCATCAACCCCCAATAAACGCGGCCGGCTTCGGGCACTTACGGGCTGCGGTGTGGCTCTGCATGTCCCAGGGCCGTATTTTTTTTTTTTTTTTTTTTTTTAAGAGACATTAATACTATCAACTCTAGCCCGCTGTGTTTCTTGGTTCTAATTAGCCATTTCTTTTTTTTCCCTTAACTTTATTCAACACACAGAACAGCAAAGAAAAAGAACAGCACACTTTCATTTCTCTGTTATTAAAATAAAAAACATTTATTGGTGTACAAAACACATTTTAATGTTAATGGTCAAAAAACGCCATTCAATCTGTAATGGTTCCAAGGACAAACACTGTTTTTATCTTGAGCTTCAAAAATATTTTCTCTTTAAACTACCATCCAAAAAAAGTCAGGAGAAGCACATTTTTCTAACATACACCATATGTTCAGTGTACCTTCTAAGGTATTTGCTATGCTGCATTTCTCTCAGTTAGGAGACTCCTGCAGTGCAACTGTAACTACTTGCATTTCCTCCAGGGAATTTTTCCAGTTAAGGTATTCCTAACAACTAACTAATAGCTGCTGACCACCTTTTTTTTTTTTTAAGGAAATCCTACTGGGAGTGCACAACAATAGTATCCAATACTAAAATTTTACTCGATGACTCACTAAAAGAAAAAAAAATCACAGAAGCTGAGAAATTCAGTGCTAAAAGTGCATGTTCACATAGTTCATTGATGCTAAATATTTCAACACAGGGAGTACAGTGGCACTGCCAATACACCGGAATGGGGAAAGGAACATAAGAGGAAGAGGGTTCTGAGTTAACATTTTGGTACTGGCGGTTTTAGTGCAGCCATTGCTGGCAATGGACTTAATTGACCAGGAAAATCCAAATCACAGTGCAAATGGATTAAGGAAGTTTAAGTCCTAAGTCCAAATTTCCTGGCTTTTGTGGGTTTAACTCAGACTCTCAGGGGTATTTGAACATATTTTTGGTAGTAATGTCCTATTTTGAAACAGTAGTATTTTTTTCCCCACATTCTCAATGAAATTTGCAAGAAATGAGTCACTAAAATGTTATAAACCTGAATCTAGGTTTTCTGCAATCAGTCCAGTTCATTAGTTTTTCTTCTATCAAAAAATAAGTACAAAATATTCTTAACATGCATTGAGTATCCATGACCATGTCTGGTCATTTCAGTTTAGATAGGCCATCATAGTTCAATAGCACTTTTTACACTTCAGATTAAAATGGTCATATTGCCACATTTTAAACTGTAATGTATATTTGATTAACTCAGTTTCACAAAACTTGGTGCCATGCTACCTTTACATCCTCATAACAGAAACAGAACTGCCATGAGAGTTACCCACTCTTTTTAGAAGAGATTAAAAGGGTTGCAAATGCACACTACTATTTAACACTTTTGTGCCCAAAAAAGACCAACTGGAAAGTCAGTGGCCTACTACAGTTTCTGTTACAATGCTACTGTAATATACTCTACCCTATACCAACTTCTGGCAATTTCTGTGAACTGGGAACGACCAACAGTATAGCACGTGATGCAGGACCTAGCTGTGTGTAAAGGAGATTATGTGATCCTGCTCAGAGAGAGCGTATACCAGGGACTGTTGGATTTAGAGCTGGAAGTGGAGTGGTCCTCATGAGGACGTGGGCACTATGTGTCATATAGATTCTGGGTACTTCTTCCTTCTTGCACACCAGGTTTGCAACCTTCGCCCCTTGAATGTGAACTGTAAGGGTCCTACTATGCATTTTTTAAGGAATCCAAAGTTCCTACTGATTTCAAAACCAGAGTTCTCCCTCAGCCAAGAATGCAAAAATAAGAATTCAGCTGAAAATGGAAAGATTTTCAGCTAAGTGCAACTCTGTCTTTCCCTTTCTCCTTCTCTAACAGTCACTGTTGAAAGCACTACCCCTAGATTAAACGCCACCAACTCCTAAGTACTGAGGAGATGCCTCTTGTTCCCAGTGTTACTCCAAGGATGAATAGGATGAACCAAGCTCATGTAATGAAGGAAGTTGCTCAATGTTCCAAGGAGATTAAAAACTTCAGTTAATACGTCAAAACACTCACTCAAATTGTCACAGCTTGGAAGCAGCACATAAATAATTATAATAAAGCATCTCCTTCTAACAGGCAGTTAACTGGAGCACTGGTGCCACTTTCTCAGCTAAGGAATGGCTACTCAAAGAGCCCCTACGACCTAGTAGAAAATCTTCTGGCTTTTTAAAAATGGAAACAGTGGAAAGCCTTTTGACACACTTTTCTATTAAAAAAATGTTAGCATACTTGCTGTTGGTTAGCAAACAGTTTAATTAAATGCTTGCATAGAGGGTCTGTGCTGTCTCAATCTGAATCCCAAGTTTCCCTGTCTTAAGTTTCAAAATGTGCATGCTAACAGAACTTTTTCCAACAGTCCCTTCCTTTTCAAACAAAACCCGTTCTGTGAACATCTCACTTACAAGACATGGAAGAGGTACAGGAAATCTTAGTTTGACCAAAGATTTATTTGCAGTGCAGACAAAAAACAAAGTCCTCTTAAACACTGTTGTGCAAACACTTTGTTCTGAATAACCACCTTTCCAGGCCAAAGGGATATTTAAATTTAAGTTGTGTTTTGTTTGTTTGTGGGGTTTTTTGGTTTGGTGGGGTTTTTTGGTTTTGGGTTTGGTTTTGGTTTTTTTGGTCTTTTCTTTCTTTTCCTCTCTGTGTTTAGACTTCCCTGACTTACTCATGCTGCTGTGCAGGAGTTAGAGCCCACTCTCTCGAGTTTTTTGCTCGCTCTCTTTCCAGGTACACCGGGGACAAACGGCAAAGATTTCACTCTCTCTCTCTCCATCCAGGCTCTGTAGCCTAGCAGTCCCATGCACCCGCAGAAGCCACATGCAATCCCTCCCCCAATCCCTTTTTTTTTTTAAAAAAAAAAAGCGCAACTCTGCCTCTTTTGCGAGGAGCTACTTCACAGCATCGGTGTTGAAGAAAACCAGTATATACATAAATAAGGTGGAAGAGGTAAATTATCCTCTCCTTCGGCGAAAGCACACCTCCTTCAAAACGATCCCAGGCTCGGCTACGTGGCTGCCGGCAGAGCCCCCCGCCCACGGGCCGGCAGCCGGCGCACAGCGAGCGAGGGCTGTTTCCGGAGACAGAGCTCTGCCGCGAGCTCGCCCACGCCTCCCCGCTCGTGCTGCTCCCTTTGTAACTTAAAACAAAACAAAGCGACACAAAAAAACCCCAAAAAAACCCAACAAGAAAGCAGCGAAGAGGGAGAGCGGCGCGCAGGAAAGCCACCCCTTCGCCTCCCAGCCCAGCCGCAGCCCCTTACCTGCAGCATGCGGTCCCGGCAGCAGGAAGGCCCGCAGTTTGCCGCCCGCCGTAGCGTTGGTGCAGAGCCCGCGGCCCTCGAGCAGCGCCTGCAGCGGCCGCGCCTCTTCCCGCCGCGGCTGGCAGCTGAGCCCCGCGCCGCAGCGCTCCGTGTAGATGCCGCAGGGCTGCCCCGCGCGCAGGGCGCAGGTGAGGCAGCAGCCGCAGCCCGGCTCCCGCACCCGTTCGGCGCAGTCGGGCTGCAGGGGCTTGCACTGCTGCAGCGCCCGCGCGTCGCAAGGCTCGCAGCGGACCACCGGCCCCGCCAGCGCCGCCGCCGCCCGCCGGACCAGCA
Source organism: Pseudorectes ferrugineus (assembly GCA_008033365.1). Taxonomy (NCBI): domain Eukaryota; kingdom Metazoa; phylum Chordata; class Aves; order Passeriformes; genus Pseudorectes; species Pseudorectes ferrugineus. Next base: position 35,960 of record QWTY01021413.1, read on the forward strand.
GCGCCAGTGCCGCCGCCGCCACTGCCCACAGCACGCCGGGCCGCGGCACCATGGCAACCGGCGGAGGGGGCCGCCGGGAGCCGCCCCCGCGCACCCCGGCCGAGCGCGGGACGGGCAGAGCCCCGCGCGGGCGCTCACACGCGGGCGGAGGGAGCGGCGCGGAGCGGCGGAGCTCGAGCCTCCTTCGAGGGGGCTGCGGGGAGCGGAGCCACCGGCCGCTCGCAAGCCTGCCGGCGTGAGGAGGCGGGGAGCCGCGCTGCCGGCACTCGCACGCCGGCCCTCTTTGCAGTCGCTTGCCCGCAGTCACATCAAGGCAGCAAAAGCCCACTAGCAACAAAGGCAACTTTTTCCTTCTCTTCTCCCCCCTCCTCCCTGCAGAGCGCCTGAATTACTTGGCTCGACAGTAACTTTTCTCTTTTTTTGCCACACACAACACTCAGAAAAAAAAGGAAAAAAAAGCCCTTTGCAAAAGTTAAAAGAAAAAAAAAAAAGCCAAGCCCAGACGGTCTGAAGAAAACTTAGTACAAAAACGTTTCAGAAAAGAAGGAGAAAGTACCGAGAAGGGAAAAATAGAGATGTGGGGAAAGAAAAAGCGAGGTTCCCTTCGTTTTATTCTCCCTGCCAGCCGCGCTGCCCTGCTCCACTCCCCGCCACTCCGCACCCAGCTGTCCCCTGTGCAGTCCGTCCGCCCTATATAGCGCCGCGGTCGCCGGCCCGCCCCGCGCCATGAATAACGCGCGGCGCGGCGCGGCAGGGAGCGCCGGCCCTCGCCGGATCCAGGGTTCGGTCACGCAGGGCTGTGAGGGCGGTGCGGTGCGGAGGGAGTAGGCGGGGGACGCGGCGCTGCCGGGGGTTTATGGGCACTTCTTAGAAATCAGCTGTGAGGGGTATGGCTCTGGCGAGAGCCATCGTATGCCTCTAGTTTCAAGAAAAAGTGGTCTCTCTGTGCGTGTGCGCGTCCGCGTCCGCGTGTCCGTGTGTGTTTCCTCGGCACCGAGAGAGGCGAGAGGAGCTCGCGGAGAGTGCCCTTTTTTGGACTCCTGGCTGCAATCCTGGCCACTTCGGGGCTGAGAGCCCCGGCCCTGGAGAAGGTTCGCGCTCGCACACGCCCGCCCTCACGCAGGTTCGGGGTATACCTTGAGACCGGCTTACAGGTCACATGATAGCTGCGTTTCCAAGGAAGACTGGGGGAAATGTATGTGCATGACCACACCCACACACTCACGCACCCCACCCACATTTGCCCAGATGTTGCTCTCTGGCCCAGGACTCGGTCCGTATCTTGCCCCATCTTCCTGGATGTGCCTCCTTTTTTTTTCGTAAGTGCTCTCTGAACTCTTAAAACTTTTCCTTCCATCTATAAGAAAACGGTTTCCATTGCAATGTCCTCACAAATCTAGGAAAAAACCCCCAAACAATCCATCCCCCCAAACCCCCAACATCGAAATGCTATATGGATTTTGCATAATGCATGTATTTGTGTTCAGGCCACTGCAAATTCTGTTCCCATTTTGCTAGGCATATTTTGTTCCTCCTGTTAACTTGGCTTAACTTTGATTGAGAAAATCTGAATTGGCAATGCCAAAATTTGTGACCATTCTTTCTGAAGCTCTACTGCACTCTCATGAGGAAGAGGATGGTGAGGTGTATATATAGACAAATATATGCTGTTTCAGTCAGAGAAGCTTGCTCCTCATGAAAAATAAAACCAGCAATGCTCACAGGTACTGGCTTATACAAATATGTTCTGCCATGGGAATGATAAGAGCCAGATTACTGTTCTACTTTCAACCCCTTCATCATTAACACTGAAGCTCATCTTCCAGTAATTCATCAGCTGTTCAAATGTGTCAAAATTCAAGTGGAAGAGACAAGTATATATGTTATTGCTCAAGGTACTGGCCATGATACTGTTAATCTTGAAAACTTCACTTCTTACAAGTCATATTTTTTAGATAAATAGAATCACCTATTCAGTTTCTCTATTCTTAATTCAGTACTCATACCTTTCAAATAGCATCTTGAAAGGAGCATCGTACACAGCAGGATAAAAAAAATCTGGTTTTATTTGTGAATAATATCGTATAAGAGTAGACACTTTTCCTTGGGAAATTAAAGATGCTTTAGAAGAGAGATCAGCCTTGCTTAACTCCCCGATGGGTGACTACCAAGGCTTTTCAGTCTTCTTTTGTCTTCGTGATCATTTTGTTAATTGACCAAAAGAGGTCGCAGGTTGTCCAGGATTGAATTACACACTGCACGAGCCCATCTACAACGGGGGAATTGATCAAGCCCAATATACTGCACGTTTGGTTTCACGGTGGGTTTTTTGTTGGTTTTTTTG
>QWTY01021417.1:5349-20384 GCA_008033365.1 Pseudorectes ferrugineus
TTGTCAGTGTGAATTGGTAAAATTGGACAGAAAAGTAAACAAAGTTATTCTGAGTCTTTCATTAGACAGAAAAAAGAGTGTAGTATGACTCAAAGTCATTGAAAATTTCAGTTTTGGGAATGTCAGTGTAGAATTGTTGTTTCTTGAAATTTCCAGGTTTTGTCTTCAGGGAAAGTTGATATGTGTGTGATAGTCAGGAAGATGAAATATTCTTTCTTAAGGTATCAGGCATGGAATAAGACAAGAAAATGAACTTTTAATTTGATAGCTTTGATATTTCTGGATTTTAAAGTAGATGTCCCCAAATGGTCCAAATCTTAGACTCTTAGAACTGAGTCTAGTGAACTCATCTTCAGCTTCTGCCTCTTTCTGCATTTTATGTGATCTTGCCTTTGTAGAAATAGATATACAGCCCTCCTTGCTGTATTAGAGTTGGTTTGGAAAGTGGGTACATTAGAAAAAGTTGTGATTAAAGAGTGTCTAGGGGAAGAATGTACCTTAGCTAGAGCTCTGATTGAAATCAGTAAAAAATATTAATAATTCATCAGTTACTGAATTCCGTCTGGTTGTTGGCCCTTACTGAAGCAAAATAAAACAGGGGTTATGCCTAATTGTGATGGCTCTTTGTAGTGACATAGTAATGTCATTTGTTGCTCAGCTGGCCTACTTTTTGCTATGACTAATTAGCAAGGTAGTCAATGTTAATGATGACTTTATCATTTACAATAACTCACTGCTTATTTTAGAGCTAATTAGTGCTAACCTTATTAGAGAAAAGGCTAATAATTGGCAGTTAATAATTTTCAGGCTCTTCAGTAGACCTAACAGCACAGTAACTTAGCAGAAGTTGATCATGCAAGGGCAATAGGGTCAAAACAACTTAAAGAGAAACTGTAACTGGTTGATGAGCTCAGAGGGGTGCAAAAAGATCAGCCCACTAGCATACATCGGTAAAATACAGAAAGAAATTAACTTGAAATTAAATTTTGAATTGAGTTAAAGGTACTTGAACCAAATCCTTGGTTTGATGGAATATGTACATTAATGAGTAAAGTTAATATTTCCAGGTCTCTAAGACATTATTTGGGTGAGATGCTATGACTTTATTTCCACAAAAATATTAAAGTAATTAATTCATAGGGATACACAAAAGCTAGAGTGATGTGACTAATGTCCCAAGCCATTTAACCTCACCAAGACTTTCCCTTGGCTGTGGTATGCTTGGAGGGACCACTGTGTAACACAAGGGCTTCATTTGTGTTTAGGGCTTTCTGGATTGCTAAGGAGGTTGCAATATTCAAGTAGTAAGCTCCTGTAGCTCCTGCAAGCCATTTATCTGTGATTAATCCAGACTGAAGGATTCAAGAGAGGTTGAACAAACAGGCACATGGAGTGGGCAGCATGAGTGTAATATGTTATGGAGAAATGAAAACTGCAACACATGGTTAGACACTTTCCTACATGTTGCTGAATTCACTGTTCTCTTCAGTACGTGCACATGGTATAGAATAGACTCGGTCCTGTAGAGGTTTAGATGTAATACCTGGGAAGTTAATGGACAGTTTCCAAGGCAGAAAGCAGTCCTTAACAGTTCTTCCATTAGTTTGGCGTTTCCCTCCAGTAATTCTGATCTTTGCCCCTGTAGTGCAAGCTAGTGACAACTCCGATGCAGGTGATGTCATGGGAGTACAGAGAGGAGTTCCAAACATATGAGACCAGGCCAGAGCCCTGCATTTTTTAATATTTGCTTCTGTAACCAAGATTCCACAATCAGGAGCATTTTTAGCAGGTAGTGTGGGAAACAGTGTAATTGTGCTATAATTGTCCCAGTGTTTTCTCAGGAAATCAGAATGATCTTATTAAAATATTTCTGGTGGCTGTCACCAGCATATAGCTTAAACTCTGCGTTGTATTTGAATGATCAGGGTAGTTGGGAATGATGCTTGAGAACTGGAAGAGAGCAAATGACACTCCCATCTTGGAAAAGGTAACAAGGGTGAAGGTAATTACAGATCAGTTTACCTTACCTGGGTGATTGGGAAGATGATGGAGTAAATAATCTGGAAAAAATTTCCAGGCACGTGATGGAAAAGAAAGTAATCAGTTATGACTAGTCAGTAGTTAGCATGGATTCACAGAGGGGAAGTCTTGCTTGACCAAATCTATAATCCTCTGGCCTGGTAGATGAGGGATATTCACTGTAATTTGCATGACAAAGCAATGTAAAAACCCAAACTCACCTAACTCATTTTAAACCCCCATAGCTGCTATTGATTCCTACAGCAAATTTTTGACATAGATTATGTCTGCAAACACAGGGTACTGTCTTATCTGCAACTATGGATCAGAAGTGCTTCACTACCAACAGCGGAACTTCAAGAGCAGAAACTTTTGAGTAACTTCTTTTGAGAAGTTACTGGTTGATACCAACCATTTGCTTTATAAAGCAATTCCATCATTCACCTTGTTTCCATTCATTTTGCATATTGCAAGGGAGCAAAAATGCATCCCACAGCAGTTATTTCAAATAAGTCAAGAACCTTGGCATCAACTCCATTGCATTTTAATTTTCTAACAATATGTGTGGATTCCTGTGGAACAAAGTTACAAATGAGTAGGTAAAAAAATCCTACAATGATCAAGATGATTTGTGCAGATTCATAATCCTATTAGGAGGATGAACATTTCCTCTTGTTTAGAGAGGAACAGTTACTCTCTGTCCTGCAGGCCTACTGCTTTCCAGGGCAGTCCATGCTCAGGCAGAGAGATGCAATCCCATAGTCAGTGTAAATCACATGAGTAGATTATATGTGGGCATAAATAGTCATTCTGAATTAATAGTACATTTTGTAATGCTCAGTGTTTCCTGTCAATAATCTCTGAATGTGTTCTGGGAATCATATTTAACTGCAGAAGCAAATTATTGCAGTGACAGTTAGCTGGCCAAAGTCTCTCACCTGTTTTCTGGAGGCTGAGGAAGATATTGTTGGTTTACCCACAGAAAGGAGAAAAAACTTTTCTTCTACTTCTAGTTAGTTGTTAGAAACGCTAATACATGTAACTGCTTCTAGTGGTGGGATTCAGAGCACATAAAGGAATTCAGAGCTTTTTTTACAAATAAGGCCTACTAGAAGAACAGTGGAAGAGAAATGCAGGATAAATATCTTTTTTTTGTTGTTTTGGTACTGACTGTCTCCTGTGCAGCATAGTATAAATCTGTCATGTAAGAACAGAAAGGAAGTAAAATTGATGTTTCTTCCTGTAACACAGAGGATTACGTGGTGGCCCACACCATTTCTGATGAACTACACAAATTCGGGCCCTCATGGTTTACAAGTAATTTAGTGCACTTTCACCTGAAAGAAAAGGTTAGAGGTTTTCAAGTGCAGAAAAAACTTCACAAGACTGATTGAGCAGTAATTGGCATCCCAATTCGTGCATAGTTCAGAGTGGATTAAAGAGCCTTGATATGCCAAGTTCTTGCCTGAGGAAAGGCAAGTTTGATATTCTTGTCAACGCAAGAAAGGGGACTATTATTTATATTCTGAGACATCTTTGTGCAATGTGTCCATTCTGTAGATGACAGGTACTGGTGTATATAATGCTGATAGATATCCTGATTTACCTTGGTTTTGAGCATTTTGCCCATTACACTTTACAACTTTTTTCAGGGTTATTCAAATTTGTGCAAAAAAATAAAAGCAATTGTAAAATTTTAATTTTTATTTTTCTCTTGAGAATCACTCTAGAAATCCGGAGAGTAGGGCAATGTTTTGGTGATGACATTTAGTACTGGGGAGTCACTCCTTGCCCACTCATGCTTTAAGAAGTAACATACATCCAGATTTTTACTGCCAGAAATGTCTAGACTGGCGGTTTTTTTTGCTTCAAAAAGAGCTTGTCTCTGTGTTGAATTCAGTCCTGTAACTTAAATTCTCAGAATAATATGCAAATGGAACCTTGATGGTGTTCTGTAAAGCTTATGCTGGCCTGATGATTAAAAGTGCATTTTACATTCTACAAGCAGAAATGTCCTAGTATTTATTTTCTTGGGAACAGAGAATGGATGTCTGCTATTTTTCATAATTTCCAATTTATACTCCAGGATTTTTCTAGCATTGCTGCATGTCTTTCTGAGATATTTTGCAGACGATGCATAAACAAGACATTTCTACTATATCTCTGGTAAGTACATACCATGAGAACATCTGTGCTTTGCTGTAACAGGAAAATTTAAAAAAAGAGGACTCAGTAAATGCTGGATATGTGTCAGGGTTTTTTACGGCCAAAAGAGACTGCCCTCAAGCACCTTGATAAGGTAAGGGCTTGCTTCTGATTTCTCCAGCATGGCTGAGTCCCTGGAAAGAGAATGGACAATTTTCAGCTTTGTTTAAGTGATGTGCCTCTGCTATAGCTCACTGAGTAATCCTGGGTAATGTACAATTTATTGACCATTTGGAGGCTCCTGGGGTCTTGAAACCTGTTTAATAGGCATCTCAAAGCAGCAGCTCTCCCATAATAATATTACTGTAATACATCTGCAATACTGCAGAGTGCTTTTGCTGTAATGATGCATTATGGAAAATGTGGTGCAAGCCTGAAAATCACCAAGGGAACTCATAAAATATTATTTAACCTTTTGTTAATTTAAAGGCTCCAATATTATCTAATTTATTTATTATGTGAGGAAAGTAGCTGAAGTCAATTACACCACGGATTGTGAGATCTGTCCATGAGCTTCGGCTCTGCTATAAATTATGGATATTGAAAGGCTGAGATGTAAGCTTTTAAACCTGCCTCTAAAAGCTGACAAGGTATAGCTTAATTTGTATTAGTGACAGGTATTGTATTTCAAATGAAAAGATAAAAATAATTTGAAGCTGTGGTCAATCCCACTGCAGAGTCTATTTAGAAATCATGGGTCTAAGTCTTTGGTCTTTCATTAGCAAATCCCAGAGTAGTCTATTGGAGTTTCTGCATAAATAATTATGACTATACTTTTTAAAGTCTTTTAAAACAACTAATTTCAAAAGGCACAGTGTTTTGCATGTTTTACTGGAATATTACATTAAGTACAAGCTGCAATAGCAAGCATGAGCTATGTAAATCTGTCAAAGTTAGTTCACTGAGATACTCTAGAGAACATGAGGATCAGATTTAGAATGGCTGAAGAGGAGTTCCTTGGGCAAGAGATCTCCAAGGTGCAGAGAGGTACAGCAAATAGCCTTTTGCATAAGAAATCAGTTGCAACATTCAAGAGGTCAGGAAGTGTTTGAGTGATGCAGAATTTCAGTACCTGGCCCATCCCTACCAGGTATTATTAGCTGCTGCAGAACACTGAAATGCCAAGCCCACTTATTTTGCTAACATATAAGCTGTGTGTGATCTGTAGTCCAGACGGGAAAATTTCCTGCTGGTCATATGAGATTTACTTACAGTAAAGTGGGTGGAATCAACACAGTTGTTTTGCTTTTTTGTTTTTATGTTTCATGGAGTACAGAGTTCTTGTTTTGGCTGTAAAAGTAAGTGCAAGTAAGTGTTTAAATTGCACAGGTTAGTTACCAGACTGACGATTGAAATCTTTTATGCAAAAGAAAAATTCACGTGTTTCCATCCTAGCTGTGAATGTGTAAGAGACCTAAAGATCACAATTGCCTTAAACACTGTTTTAAATTTAAATGTAAATTTTAAAATTGCCTTAAAATCTGTTAAGATCACCAAAGGACTTTGCATAAGGACTGTGGCAAACTGTATAAAGAAGCAACTGGTCATCCTGGGCTACTTCAAGGTAAGAGATTCTCTGCTCAGGTAGATGGAGGAAGTTCCAAAATCAGGCATAGAATATCCAAGGGAAAACTGAAGTGGCAGATACTGCTAAATCATGTGAATGCTGATAACTACTGGGGTCTATATGCATCCTATGCATAGGTATGCATTTTTGTAAGCCCAGATATCATGCAAACACATGGTATATCTGCAGACAAAATACTTCAGAAGAGTTTTTCAGAATATTGGTGTTGTTTTGAAATCCAAGGGCTGCATATTTATTATTGGAAGGATATGAAGTATCATTTCTTCCTTGCTGTCAATGTACCACGGTAAATCTAACCTTTTTTTGCCATGTCTAAGAGTCTGCTCTGTGGCAGATCTTCATCTCCATCCTTTTTACCCCAGTCACCTGAAGTGGGAAGTGTGTTGGCATCACAGATCCCTCCCTCCTCACTCTCTTGGATTTCCTTCCTGCAGAAACTGTGATGAAGACCAGGAATACTGGCTATGTAGAACTCATTCTAGCATGAGATCTTCATGTCTGGTCTCAGAGCTGGGAATTGCAAAGTGCCCTCAGGTATCACACTTCAGATGAAGCCTTTGCTTATCAAATTAAGAGATGTTATGCACCTAGCAATTGTACATAGGCAGCTGTGTTGCAGTAAAAATAGTAATAAGTACATCCATTTTCCTTGGAACCATTGCCCCTGGCAACTAGTGTAATTAATTGGGAATTATTTAATACATTATATTTGACCTGATACGTCGGCAGTTAGTAAGAGACAGATTCTGACGCCTCCAGCATGCCAGTTAGGGGCTGTAGTCAAAACAGGTCTGCTGTCTTTATGTTGGCTTCTCTGAAAGCAGCAGCTGAGATCTCAGTAAGGATAGGTTCCTGGAGGTCCTTAGGGTTTTCACATGGCTGGTATCCTATGCACTAAAGGAGCCTGACTATTTGGGGCATGGCTTTATATCACATCCACATTTCAGAGCCAGTACTGAGGCTAGACTAAGAAAGCCTTTCTTCCCTCAGTTCCTCAGAAAGCATTCTGCCTTCTTGTGTTGTCTATAGCCAGAATTCTGCTGGAAACTCCCTGGGGTAAAGTGTCACTCTGAACCCCTCTGCAGTTCCCATATAGACGTGAGCGTCTGAGGTAATTAGAGCTCTGCATCTGGAAAGTATATTCAGTGATACAGTATTGCACCTTGCAGACTTCTAAGCTGCTGCACTGATGCTTCTCTATTTCTGTCTCTATTCATACCCTAAAAATATCTATCTATGTATATTGGAAGTAGTAGATCCAATCTTTCTTGGCTCAGCTGTTTCATCTTTCCAGAGGAAAAGCAATCACCCAATTATACACACTCATAAATTAACTTGACAGCCCACATACTGGAATTGCCATGCCTTCCTGCGCCATTTAAATTTTTCATGAGTTCTGAGTCCTTGCAAATAGGGGCCAGAAAGGAACATTACAAGCCCCTACAGAAATTGTTTCTTCTTTATTTTTCTGGCTTACTGGCAACACACTCAGAGAGGTGATCATTACGAGTTTCTCTTTCTCAGTGGAGTCATTATGCTAAAGAGGCCTCCTGTGTTCTCTCATATAAACATATTCTTAGTAAGGCAGTTGGGATCACTGCTGGATCATTCATCATGTTCACAAAAAAAAATGCTGGATATACAGGTTTGAAGGCTGCTGAAGTGTAAAGCTAAAAATATGAGGCGTATTTCTCAAACCTTCTTTCCCAGCGCACCCTTGCTCTCTGGCATCTAAAGTGTGAAAAGAGAAATATTTGGGTAAATTAGGACCACTGATTACTCCAAGTACAAAATGTAATCTTCAGGGTCTGCTGAAACAGTGCAAGGAAATGAAGGACAGTTAACATCTTGTCCAGCTTGGGTTGCCTGATTCTGGTCTGCTCCAAACACCATCTTCATCCCCTGGAAACAGAAAATAGTTTCAGAAATATAAAAGTAACAGTATGTGTTTTCAGTTTTTGCTCTCATTGATATGCACTATCAGTTCCCATTTTTCTCTGCTTTGATTTATGTATCTGGTTATTCTCCCTTTTAGAAGGTTTTAATTAGGGCCTTATTTGGACCACTCATTTCTGAAAGGCCGAATAGATGGAGAGTGCAGTATGTCATTTTAGCTCTGATTCCAGGGGACATACAGGTGGGCTGAGTTATATTTTGCTAAATTCAGGTACTGTGGTTCTCTTATTGGTCATGCTGTTACAGCTGTCTTACTAGAGAACCTATGGGAGTCGTACATGTTGAAGAAGTCAGATGTAGAAATTCCCCTTAGTGTTTTTGTCAATGGTCTATTTACCCTGTATTTAACCAGTTGTAGACAGTCCCCTGTGCAGTCTTCCTACTGCAGTTTCCCATTTTTAGAAGTCAGTGCAACCATTTCATTGATAGTGCTTAACTCACCATGGTGCCAAGGGTAATATGCACCAGTGCAGGTTTACTCAAGGCTGAAACCAGGACAAGTCCTGAGGGGCTGAAAGCACCTTGGTGCTACCCCAGGAAACTCCTCCATGTAGAATGTACTCACAGCACAGTTTTAGTCCATGGAGCTACACTGACATTGTGCTCTGCAAGACACTAGACATCAGTGTTGTGTTTGGATTCACGGAGGTGGCTCATAGGCTGGAGACATGGCTTGTTCATCCATGCATGTTGGGTGCAGTAACGTCTGTTGTTTTCCCTCATATCATACAGGAACAGTAATTATTCCTTCACACTGCAGAATGATCAGATCTGGGTTTTCTTTCTAGCATCGTATATACACTTTGAAATCTGTGGGGTTTTTTTCCCTAAATGTCTAAAAATATTGTTCAAAACCCACAATCCTCTGCAGTTCATACATAGAGCATTTCTGACTTTTTATATGAGTTTGGATTTTTTACATGGTCACTGAAAGAGATAGCCATTGCTTGGTGCGAAGTTGCTGAATCAACAAACATGGTAAACAAAAGGATGTACAGCTGAAAAAAATTGTGACTGTCTGGCATATATAGAAAAATTCTTGATAAATAATCCTTTTATTTAGCCAAGGTGTGAATTGTGGTGTTAAAAAATAGTGCAACATCTGTTAATTTTTTCTTGAAAGAATGCCCTCTAAGAAATTTCTGCTTCTTCTTTTCTCTGTTTGCCTTTGTCCCTGTGTTAACCTCTTAAGAAAATTAACAGGAATGCCACAGTGCAATGGCTGTTTCAGTTCTACTTTGAAAATCTCCTCTCCGAATTAATTCTGAGAAATGGTAAAATAATAACTTGAAAGAGTGTTGGCAGCATATATATGAAGATCAGACATTTGTTTTCAGGATAAAGCTCAGGGCTTCATAAGTTGGAAGTCTGTAGTCTATACACGTTGACATTAATAACAAAACTTTTTTTGAATACCAGTGTTACCTCAAGCCCTGACCAGGCCTGTTTGGGAAAAAGGGCAAATCTCCTGCTGTTACTTCATAGTAGCAAATTTTGGAAATCAAACAACTGTAAGAGAAAAGCAGAAAGATAGATAGATAGATAGATAGATAGATAGATAGATAGATAGATAGATAGATACAGCCTGCAATTAGATCAGTTGCTAAGAAAATAACACACCATCTTTCCTTGCATCCTGGGAGGTACATAAACTGCTTCACAATTGCCACAATTTGATCTGTAGAATTGAGAACTTGGCTTGAAAGCTATTATAGTGCCATTATGACTTCATTAAAAAAAACTTGACTTGGATTGCTTGCTTCATATCAGTGGTAGCTCTAAATCACAATGATCAAAAATTAGTTTTCTGTTTCAGCCACTGTGCCCTTAATTTGCCTTTGAGCTTGCTTTCAGATTGCAGTTCCTCCATCATCAGCTGACTCTGAAAATGACACTGGCTCTGCTGACAGAGCCCACTGTTTACACATCCCAATGAACTGAAACTGAGGGAGCTACACTCCCGATATTGCAGGAAGCTGAGCCAGTCAGTTGACAATTGAAAATGCTTCCTAAGAAGCATTCTTAGTTCTGTGGTTTTAGCAAAAGCCAAGTGATGGATGTGATCCCATAAACTGGTGGGAGTAGCTGTTGTGAATGCAGCATTCACAGTGTACTGACATTCTCTCATCCTGACACAGAGAAGAGGCAAAATTTCTTCCATGTTAGGAAGTTAGATCCAAAATGTAACAAAACATGATTTCATTCATTAATAATTTGCTACAGGGAGAATTTAGTAAAATGCTACAACATAGTTTGCAAAACACAGCAAACAGCATTAAATTTTGAATGTGTTTCTTATTTGTAGTATTTAAAATACACAATTATCTGTTTATTCGCTAATATGTTCAAGATAGGTAAGTGTATTTAGTGCAATCCTCCCTCTATACAGTACTGCTACTGGGAATTGAAGCCACATACCAGAAGGAGGGTTGCAAGCAGGATCTGAAATATTCTTGTTTGCAACCTAAGTGATGCCTGAGGTAAAACTGTGGTGTTAAAGCAATGATAATTGTCTCCTCCTGGCTTTCCCCACTAAAAGAAATTGAAATTCAATTGGCTTTCAGTGGAAATAGTTGTGGAGCAGCAATTGTCATTGCTGTGACATTGTGTATTTCTGTGTCAGGCAATTTTCAGAAGCCAAGAGAAAGTGTTGTTGTAAATTAGAATATGATCTAAGAATACACTTCATGGACGCAGGACAGCACATGTGATGAATTTCATATACTCAGTAGTAGGCTTATGCTGAATGGTGTTGCACAGGCTGTGAGTCTACAGCACAAAGGACACAGGAGTGTACAGCTCTGCCAGGTGCCGTGATACTTGGATGATAACTTCCTTTTTTGCAGTATAATAACAGTCTCTTTAGCAGTAAATCAGAGGCTGAGGCATTTACTGTGTAAAAAGATGGATATTTAAAAGGTATCTGGAGATTCTAGGGGTACATTTTCTGGGCTGATTTTAAATGATTGAGAGCTCATTAGCTCAAAATAGATTATATAAAAATCTCCTTAGTCAAGCCATTTCAACTGTTAGGTATTCTCACTGTTACAAAGCTTTTCTCTGTCTCTAGTCTAAATACTTGCAATATAAACCTAGTTCATTCCCAGAAGATACAATGAAGGAGTAATTCTTTTATTTCTGGCTGAACATTCTTCAAATATTTTTTTAATATTTAAAGCTTTTTTTGTCACTTCAGTCTTCTCTTCCATAAAGATCTCAGTGAGTTAAATATTTCTCCATTTCATAGATTTATTTGTTTCTCCAACAGCTCAGTAATTTTATTGATTCAGAATACCTGAAACTGTCAGGGCCCAGATTTGGTACTAGTAATACAGACCAGAATGGGAATACTCAGGTATTCACTTGCCTTTCTGATAATATTCCTCTTTATATTTCCCTCTGTGTTGAAAGTGTTTTCTTTAGAAATTACATCATGAAGTTGTTTTCCACTGGATCTTTTTCTACAGACCTACCTCTCCATGCCCTCATGTCCCACCCTTGCTCCAGACATATTAGTCCTCACTACAAGATTACATACTTTGCACATTTCCTTGTTGAATTAAATATTATTATTCAAAGTGTTTCTTTCCAAATTCATCTTTGTCTTCCAGTATGTGTGAACTCACACCACCCTGACAAATTTCATGTCCAGTTTTTCATAATCAGAGTAATGCTGATAAAGCAACAGTTTTTAGCACGGGTGTGTGATTCTCTTATTTACTGAGCCCTTGCCAATACCACTTATAACAACTGTATGTGGTTTTCAACAGGGCCAGCTTTATAGCAGTTTTGTACAGGACATGTTTCCCTGGCTTGCTTGGAAGCATCTTATAAATGCCAAAAACTGACCTAAAGTTAAGATATATGACATAGTCACACACTTCTCCATTTACAAGACATGTTACTATGTCATAGGAAGAAATTATTTAATGTGATGCCACATGTTCTTTATTAATTAATTTCCTGCTACTTAATTGTTATTTAATTATTTTATATATGCTTAATTTCTTTCAGTGTTTTCTGTCAATGAAAGTTAAGTAGATCATCTATGGCTTCCTGACCCCTCTTCCTGTCTTTTAAGGACAGAAGAAACGGCCATGATACTCAAATCTGCTGGACTATCTCTTGTTCCCAAGACAAGGGAAAGGGAACTGCCATTACCTCCTGCATCACCAGCCAGTTCTTTGTAGTTTAACTTTTCTTCAGTACTCAAAGACTGGTTTAGGCTGATAATTTGTGTCTCCTTCATGTCACAGTCTGCAGATATTTTATGGAAGATGAAAAGTTAAAAAAGATACCAAACCTCTGCCTTTCAATGTCATGCTGATAAATCTTACTCTTCAGCAAGAAGCAAACTCTTTGGTTACATAGTATTAATGGACTTGAGAAATTGAGGTTTTGGATGGTTTTGGCACTGCTTAAATTCCTCTGGGAGCTCTGTGCCCTGTATGCTGTCCTTGCTAACTGTATATTGTAGCTTTATTTTTCTGAACTGCTGGGAAAGTTGTCTTTGAGTATGGCAGCACATATACTTTCACCCTAGCAATATCTCCTGCTGTTAAATAATGAATGGCTTATTTCAACTACTATAATATTCTCACACTGTAAGATGCAATGCAGTTAACTTTGTTTCCCTCATGGTGACAAGTGGCATCCTTTGGTCTGCTGCCAGAGGACTTTGTGCCTCTTTCTACAGCCAGAGAGTCCAGGTGCTTATAATGCTCCAAGAAATTTTGACTGACTATTGTCCTGAGCTGACAATTTTTCTGGTGTCTGGGAATGCCACCTTTCCTATTCAATAAAGCCAGGACTACTGGGACCAGACTGAGGTGAATTTAATGGAGTACACTTAATTCTGTAGTGTGCTTTAATCCCAGTTATGTGGTGCAGCTTCCCTTACAAGACAGTTACATTCATCGTAGCAGCTGAAAATACTCAGATATTCTGTGACACTTAGCCAGCTTCAAACAGTACCTAGGTAGGAACAACAGCAGGAGGCATCAGCATCTTTAATGAGGGAGCTAGTTTTCCTAGTTTACTCAACTTTTGCTCTGTTATTTCTATGTATAGAAGGAAGGAAAATCCTGTTCCTGCTCAAATTGTAATGAACAGGACATTACCTAGAAGGTAGTCTTCATGTGTTCAACTCTTCCCAGGCTGGGGAAGTTTTCTCTCAAACTTGATGAGACAATGGAATATCACAGAAATTACACAGTTTGACTCCATGAGGGGAAAAAAAAACCCCAAACATTTTCAAGTGAAGCTTTTAGGAACTTTTTTCAACTATTTTTAAAATATTTTTCCTATGTTTCACATAAGAATTCTGTGAGTGGATCAGACAAGCTGTTCAGTTTGCGTCTACCCTTGAGAAGATGCAGCTACAAAACCTTTCCTAGGCACAGCTTTATTACAAGAAAAATATTCTTCTTCTCTGAAACATGGTTCTTCAGGAAGGAAACAGAGGGTGTCTTCAGAAACTCATTTTTTTTAATGCTTTTTACCATTACATCTCTTAAACTCTGGCATTATTTACATTTTTGGATATAAACTTATAAGCTCTTGATTTTGGTAATTTATTTTGGCAAATTTAGGGGAAAATGTAGCAGAATAGCATACAGGCCTTGCAGCTTCTTCAGTCGTTGTTGTCTTTTCCTTATTCCTCCTGGAGGACTGTAAATCAATGAGAGGGATATATTTCCTTCTTATAAGGAGGTTAAGTATGAACTTTGATAGAAGCACATTTTAGAGATTTTTTTTCCCCCAACCTTAAACTGATGAACAAGCTCACAATATGAAACTTGCATTTCTATACAGCTCAGGGTCAACCTTCAATCAGCATGTTCTTTGGAATGAGCTTGAAGCGTTTGTTCTATATTTTATATTGAGCTTGTGCTCCTGTCTGCTGCTGACAAATGGCTTGTTAACATATTGTTTCTGAAGTACAATTTGCATTTCTGTGAGCCGGGGATTAAGCACTGTGTGTAGATTAGAAATAATTTATATCTAGTTAATAATAGATGGGGTTTTTTTCTACTGCCTCAAATTTTGTTTTGCATGAGAACAGCAGAATACTCCCTGGTGATGATGAAGGAGAGCATTTCTTAAGTGCAAATAACATGAAAACATTTAAATTGGAAGAAGCAATTTGTGTTTTAGCCACTCATTTACTGATCAGTAAATTAGTTCTGACCATGAATGCACCCTCTTTTTTGAACTTGAACATAGCTGGGTGTTATGTTTAGTTCATTTAAATGGGTAAGCTTCCAAGCCTGTGCAAAGGAGCTTACCTTAGCAAAAGTACATTGGTATAGTAAACATTTAGCTATATGTAATGATAGAAATTTTATTTTAAAATGTTAATAATGATCTGATGCATTTTAATGGCAATCTTACATTTACAAAAAAAATCTCTTTCATCCTTAACTTTAACAATGCATGCGAACAGGCAGAAATGTGCAATAATAGGACTATTAGTTCATTTTAGTTTCTAAGCATTTAATTATGCTTGTCTTCATTGTTTGACTGCTTTGTAGCTGTAGGCAGAAATAGTCTTTTCTGTTGTGCATGGTTAATTTAGGTTGGTGATCTTTATTGGGTGGGCTGACCAAGTGCTTTGCTGTAAATAATTTCAATCATTTAAAGGGTAACTTTGCAATCAGGGAGAAGCCAAGAACAAATAATATGCATTTAATGACATAGATCTTCTCTGAAATAAATGTTCCTTCTCCCCTTCATTAAGGAAGAAATGGATTATGAAGTGAGTTAATGAAGAAAACCTCCCTACAGACTAAGTCTGCTTTTCTGAAAAGACACACTATTTAAATGAGTTGTTAAACCTATGTCACTTCTGCCCACCAGTAGCATCTGTGTAGAGAATCCCTTCGTCTTCATAAACCTGTCTTTCCCCATAAAACTGCTTTTCACTATCCAGACTGTGCGAATTGCTTATGAGCACCAGAGGCAAAATCCAGTGCCTACTAAACTCAAGGAAGTAATCCCCCTGGCTAGAGCGATCAAGGAACTGTCACCACACAGGATTTTATCATGGCTGCACAATGAAAAGGCAATTGGAACTGAGCATGTAAAGCCCAAGCAGTTCACTGCTGTAACAAACCAAGTGTCTGCTGCGCAAAAGAGCATCCATGTGTGATGCTGCTGAAGGAGGGTGTGCCATGAGAAAGGAAAATATGTGGGTCTGCTGTTTCTGTATCTGCAAATCTCAGCTGAATCAGGAAGATAGGGGTACTGAAGTGAGGACAGTGTCTAT
>QWTY01021418.1:0-18255 GCA_008033365.1 Pseudorectes ferrugineus
TCGTCGTCCATCTTGGATGTAGCCTTTGGCTCCCCAGGGTGTACCTTTGAAGGCCTTTCAAATAAATATCCACCTTTATTCCCTTCCTCCTGTCTAGTCTCTGTTTCTAGGTTGGCCTCTTCAGGCATCAGAGGGGCAGGAGGTGCTCCAGGTGCCAGACCCAAGATTCCCCTGCAACCTGTGGTGCAGATCATGGTGAGGCAGCTGTGCCCCTGCAGCTGAGGGAGGTCCATGGCAGAGCAGAGATCTTCCTGCCGCCTGTGGAGGACCCCACACCAGAAATGCACAATCGAAATCAGGATGCCTTGATCTCCCACAGCTCACTGCTACTTCTGCAGAGGAGCAGTAGAACCAGTAATTCTCTCTGTCCTCTGTCTTGCCTGTACAGCTGAGGGAATGGAAAAAGTCCCAGCCCTGACAAATCCCTGGGGACGACACAACAAATGTATGAGTGCTGTCATAGTCACAAAATTATTAGTAATAAAACAAGCAGTTTGAAAATACTTACTCCCTTTTTTTGCCCATAAAGCATATCCTACATGTGGTAAAGGTATGCTACTGTCAATGGGCCAGTTCTGCAGTATTATTTGACAGCACGACTTTGCATACCAATTTTTTTTCCTCTTCCCCCATGAGTATACATACATCATTTTAAAAGCAATTTACAACATGTCAAACTGCTTAAGGAGACTCTTAAAAATCTAATGTATGAAGTTAACCATTGGCATGATTTATTATTGAAGTTCCATGGTTATAACTTGACAATTAAGAAATATTGATAAATGTAAACACATTATTGATGTCAATTAAAAAGCACAAGATTGATTAACCTCCCAGAGGTATACTGGCACGAGCAGTTAGAGAGTAATCACTCCCACTAAGTATTCACTACTAACAAATGTGCATAGAAATTAGACTTCTGTGAGACAAGATGTATTTTCATTTAAAATTAAGATAATTTGAACACAGAACCAAAGCATTAGGTCAACAACAAAATCAGGAGAATTACAAACAAGATCTGTATTAAAGTGAAAGGCTGTGATTAGGTCACATAATGCTCTCATTAACCACACAGTTGGGCGAAAATATGGTTAAGAATTATCAAACCAACTGCTCAGCAAGTCAATTATGCTCACAGAAGAAAAACGATGAATGTATTATTTAGCCACTACACTGCAATATTCATAACTGCCCTGATGAGAGACAGGACCTTATTTTTACAGCATAAACAGCAGATCTTTGTTTTAAACTAGCATTTATGCACTTTCTACTGGTGACAACATTATAAAGGTGAGTTCAAAACTCTGCTTAGTAATGGTTCACTTCCTGCCAAGTAAACAGCCTAGGAAGGACGTTCAGGCAACACATACCTCAGAGGGGAAACATGTATCTGACATACCCCAGAAAGCATAACAACAGGAATCAGTCAAACTGTGATTTAAATGTGACTGGAAGAGTTTGGGCTCCTTCTTTCTTTTTCTTTTTACTTGCTTCCAGAATTAATGTACTGGCATAATGCCTGTCACGAAGATGAAGGGCACTGCAGCTATAGCTCTTAATGGCCAAAAAAACCCCAGGCTCACCTCAGAAAGCACAAAGCTAAAGACAGCAGCAATGCACCAAGTACCAAGGAGACTGCGTAAACACTAATTAAACTTCACTCTACACTCTTGTCTAGAAAACAGCTTTCCCTGCCTAAGCTTCCAAGGGCTTGATCAGACATGCTGCAACTGGAGTCTAGCAACTTTCTTCCCTAAGCTTGGCCTTCTCATGGATCGAACACATTTCCCTCAAATACAAGCAGCTTACTACAGAGACACTAGACAGAATCTGAATTACTGCAAAAAAGATAAAATTGTAAAATAACTAATCAAGGATAAAGCTTCTTTGCTTGAAAGAGCTTTTATGTGAAGGCCACACGTATGTTTATTGTCAAAATAAAACTAGATCTCTGTGGATTTACCTGGTTGCAAATTCAGTGAAATGGTATTGGTGACAGAGACTGTGTTTGGTGCTATGATAACCCACAGAGGTATTCAGTGGACTCCCAGAAGATTACAATATATGCAGACATACCAGACACAAAGGAACATGAAGAGGACTTTTTTTTTTAAGTAACTGGTTTTTTCAGAGTTTTGTTAAATGACAGTTAATGTTGGTGGATTGTATAAACAGCTTTCACTTCGACAAGCAATTTTAAAATAAGAAAGAAGTGTCACCTTTGAAACTGGAAAAATGGAAAAGTTTTAGTGACAACCAACAGAAGAAGCATAAAGATAATAAGATGAGGAAATAAAAAGCACTCATGAAACCAGATTCTTGGAGCAAATCAGGCAAATAGAGCTCTTTGCAGACTGCCCTCATCTTGAGAATGAAGAAAAGAGTAAGTTCTTTAGACTTGAAAAACTATCTGTGGAAGAAACAAAAAAAAGGCATCTGATTTAGAGTGGCAGGGGAAAATTTTAAAACATATTTTCAGTGTGCTGTGGGGAGAAGCAATGTTCATCTGAAAGGCCAGAAAAGAATGCAGGTAGCTTAAGGAGGAGCTAAAATGCCTCCTCTTCCCTCTGTTACCTGTAAATGGAAAAATTGAAATTCTAATATGCTGAGAGACTGATGATTGAGCATGGCAGAGTGGGGGAAAACGTCATTAAAAAAACCCACAGTACCACTACTACGGGACCAGGTGACTTGTCAGATAGTGAGGGTGCCAACACCAACATTGTCATCCTGAATTACAGACTGCAGTTCAAGGGCAGCAGAACACAGTCCTGGGGATCAGAGGCACCAGACAAATGTGCCAAAGCTCCTCCTGGAGGGAAGCGTGCCTGCTCAGTAGCAATGCCAATGAATCTGACAGTGTCTCCTTTCAATAAGCAGTACAAAATCAGGATGGAAAGTTTTCACACCAAGGAAAAAAGAAATAAAACTACAACAGATTAAAAAGCAACCAACAAACAATGAGAGATCAAGAGACCACTGTTTTAATAACAGCACTTTTGTCTCTCTCCCTTTTTTAGAAGTCCTCAAAACAGCAATCCCTCTAATTTCCTCAAGGTCTAGCTGTACTTAAAACTGGTTTGCCCCTGAGAAGGGACTCTTGTGAGAGATCAATATTCTGATGTGAATATAAGTCACAATACATACACAAGGCTTCTACAAGGTTACACGTTTCATAAATAACACACAGGATTGCATACTTCTTTTCCTATTCAGTAAAAATGAGAACCTCCACAAATGTTCTGCTCTGCAGCAGACATCACACAGCGAGAAAGAAGTTGCTCAAAGGTCAATACACTTTAATGCGAGAAACTCAATCTTCAAACTCTCCCTCAATGGCCATCACTGCAAACCAGACTGACAGGCATCAAAGCAAGATCACACAGTCAGATTAGAAACACAGCAGAAGTCATTTGAGCTGTGATCAAAACTACAGCACTTACTTCTACTTTCCCTCTCTTGACAGTATTTTTTATTTGTACTAAGACACACACACACTTGCTGGTACCTCATTTGGAAAAGCCTCCTTGAAGTTTTGTTGCAACAGCCACCCCTAAGAGCCATATTCATTTACACCCTGGGCTGATGCCCCTGAGACACCAAACACAGCAAAGAAGAAAGCACAAAGGGGCAAATGGCAGAGGGACACATCTGCCTGAAAATGTGATCTTTCCATAGTTCTGGAGCTTTCTTCAGCACAGAGTGGTCAGTGCTCCCAACTGTTTCAAGGAGCTACTGACCAGCCAGGCTGATAAAACTCACTCTTTTCCATGTGGAAGTTTACACCCAGCATTTGCTTTATTGGATGTGACATACTGCCACGCCAAATTGCTCACTAGAAAGTAAGTCCTTCTCCTGTCCTTCAGACAGCCCTCATCTGTGCATAACATCAGGTGCTCACAGCTCTGGATGTATTATATAACTACTGTTACTATTTATGATAAGGCCCCAACCTCACTGGATTAGCCATTAAATACATGCAACAAAAATAATGACAGTTCTTTATGACAGATAATTACAGTATTTTAAATGCATTGGCCAACACTCAGCAGTCTTTATTTTTAGGAAAGGTTACTGCATACATTAAATGCTGTGTTTTACCCTAAGCTCTTACATGAGAAAGACAAAGTCTCATTCTACCTCTGAATCGCCTCTGCTGGCAGCCTAAAGGTTACTTTCAATGCACAGTCTACTTTGGAATTTAATACTGCAGACAGAACCTGCCACTTGTAGTTTAGTCAGCAGAATGAAGAGCAGCAAATCACTTGTGAAAACACAATCTTGTTCTCCATCAGGAGAATTAAATGAAAGCCTAAGAAGTAACACTGCTCTGGAGACTCACGCAGGTGTAACCTGGAGAGCCATGCCACCTGAAGACAAGTAAAATGTCTATTACACTTCCTGCACCCTCAGATGCCAGAAATTAAGCTAATATGACAGCTCTGGGCTTTTGGCATTTGTTCCAATGTTGCACATCTCCAAAGCTAGCCTACATGCCAAGATGAAAAAGGTTTTTGGAAAAGCTGGCCAAAGCAGACCTCACTGCTGACAAGTTCTGTGAAAGGACGAGTTCTGATTCAGTGGGTTTCTGTTTAAATTTACCAAACCTTTTTCAAAGTCACTCCTACGACAACTTTTTCTTTGTTCCTCCTCCTTTTCAACCCCCCAAACCTTATGGATATTTACTGTACATAAAATATATTTACTCTCCTACTGAAATACAAAACCAGTATAGCTCTGAATTTACTGCTTCCCAATTTCAATTTCAAGCTTTCTTTTTTTTACTAAAAGATAGGTATTATCCATCTTATGTTATGCATTCCTTCACCTGCATCTGTGCCTCTTCCTAAGTCAAAAGCACTGAATTTTAATATATGTTAAGGATTTCTGCTGCTTTCTTAATCATATTCTTCCTGGTAGGTTACTGTTACTAACTATTTGAAGTTTTCAAACCATATGTAAAGTAAATGCAACATGAACATAACAAAAGGATGTAAACAACCTCAAGGTAAAGAAAATATCTAAAAATATCACCCCAAAGAGCTCTGAAATTTAAAAAAAATTAAATTAAAAAACCCCAATAAACACAGGAAAATGCCCCCCAGTGGCTTCTAAACCTTACATCAGCTGATCTGAATTCAGTTTGTGGCTTTGCCACAAGCTTCCAGCATTATTTTGGTAATTGCAGGTAAGGAACCAAACAAGTGAGAATTCATGATGTGGTAAAGCAATTAAAAACTGACTACCAGTACTGCAACAGGCTAGGAACAAGAGAAGTGCGAGAGGCTCATGCCAAGCATTTTCTACATTCTAGCTGCCAATCCAAGGATTTAGAAGTGTATAGGTAGTTCATGGACACCGTGCAATGACTTGATAAAACTGTTTTACCAGGGTCCATTGTTTGATTATGCCACTCAATTCCTGCTCTTGTACCGTGAATGAGGCATTTGAAAACTTTACTCTGTCTACACTTGCTTTAACTATAGCTAAATGGCTCAAGAGATAAGAAAAGTTCTCTGGGTGTAATGTCATCTCTATCCTGGCTGGAAAATGATGTCCAACAGTAATAAATAAAAATACATGACACAAGTGAAAACCCCAACAAACTTCCAAGGACAATCCTCTTGTCTAAGAACTGTAAGTCTACAATTTTGTGGTAGAAAAATACGTATTTTTGTAGAGAAATGGGTATTTGCCATTGTGAAGCTGGAAAAAAAAGAGATAAAATTCAAAGAGCATCTCAAGAAAAGCAGTAAAATAATCTGTGATTTTAAAACTTCCTTGCAGTGACAAACTTGGTGAGAATAAATCATATTAGAGCTCCAACAGAATTGTCTGCCAGCAGGAAAACACGAGTTGCCAATACCATACACATTCCTGAACAGTAGCGTGGTGCTGCCCCTTGCGCTCAAAGAGCTTTTCCAGCTATTCTTTTCTCTTGGCCCCGAAACTGCTGCCAACATTATGAAATATATTACACAGTATTTTGCAACTTTCTTACATATTCATTAAAATTAGACATAAATATGACCTGTAGCCTGAAACTAATACTAACAAGCGTTTTCAAATTCAACCTTCTCCTGCAAAGGGCATCCAGCCTACTACAGTGCTCTGCAGTATAAACACAACTTGTTCAGATACCCAGAACGTTTCTTAAAAGTTTAATAAGTTCCTTCAGACAGTCAAGTCCAATGTCACAAACTCACAACTGTGTAAATTGGTACCAGTCCTCCAAATACTCAACAAAATGCTTTCAGTCCAGAAGTACATATGCCTTGACAATTACTAATTTAGGAATATTTGCTGCTCAAAGAATGAGCAAACAATTCAAAGCAGGTGCAGTAAACTAGGGTAGTACTTCTACCTTTCATTTTTTATAGTAATTATAATTGAAGCCGCTTATCTTGCTAATATTTATTAAACATGCTTTAATATTTATGTTATTTTCATTAACAGAAAGTTTCCTTATGGCTATATTGTCATCAATTCATAATAATATGAATGATAGTAATATGAGTGGTGTATTAGGACATTGATTCAGTTTAATTTCCACTTCCATTCAAGTGTTACTTGAATTCACAATATTGCTAAGACAAGATACTGCTACTGAACACCTCAAGAAGGCACAGTACTTGGCTACACACAGCTGCACTGGCAACTTGGCTTGCTGAAAAAAAAGGATCCAGAAGAATTGTTCTACTTTGCACAAGTTTCAGAACATGACCATACTAATAATTTTGACTATGGAGAAATGTAAGAATATGAGACCAAAATCTCATACTAAGTATGATGTGGGCTTCTATCAAGGCATAGTCATGAAGCATTTCATGAAAAGAAATGGAGCTAAAGTTACTACAAGCAATGGATATTTCAAGGGTTAGAATGTACTTTACAACATGCTGCAAACATGAAAAATGCTGCAAGTACTCAGTATTTATCATTATCAGTGGAACCTTTCTAATTGAGGTCTCATGCTTCAACACCACATTCTTTCATTCCACACATCTGAAGGGAACAGTAAGAGAAGTCAAGCCTGAGGAAAAACAACTCAGACTCAAAAGAAAAGTTTATGTGTTCCCTTCAAAAACACAGATGACCAGCCAGCTGTAAAGGAAGCAGATCCACACGTACCAACTGTCTGAGTGCTCACGGTGCATCTCTTGTCTCCCTGACCAAGGTTTGTGCAAACCAGGATTATCATCAGTTTGGATTATTTAAAGAAACAAACAAAAGCTGTGAAATATTAAAACTCTTTTATTGAAAAGTACTGCAGTTGTGTGATGTTAAAACCAGTAAAATTGGTAATAAAGGCTCAGAGCTGCCAGGAAAAACAAAATAATCCTTCTTAGCTGGACAACAAGATGACTGGCAGTTCCTAGCTCCAATATAAAAATGAAGACAAAGCACTACAGAGGTAGAATGAGATGTAAGAATGTAAGAATGAGATATCCTGTAAATTAAAACAAGGCTTTAATCAGAGCACAGAGGTCTACTATAGCTTTTGAACTTCGCTATTATATTTTCAGTTCAAAACCTGAGAGACAGCATGGCATAAAGAAAACTTCAAAACACTCAGTATTAGCCAATCTTCAAAGTGGCTTCTATAAATCTTAAATTTCAGCAGCAGCAGTACATTTCAGTGTAAATTCTCCTACCACTAACATACTGCAACAGTAATAGAAACTCACAAACGAGATCATATTAGCATAGCTGGGGAATGGCTGTTATGACAATCCTCAAATGACTTCAAGACTTCACCTCAAAACTTTTTAAAGCTTTCTATTTCAAACTTATTTGTGACAATGCATTTCTCACAACACCCTTCTCTACAGGAAAGACATCACAAAATTTTGTCTTTTACACAGTAAACACACACACACACACACACAAATCTTTACAAACACTGTTTAAAATGAATCAGAGTTGTTCCTTCCTTTAGCCATGCTATTTTAAAATCGAAACCAATAATAAGCAGAGGAGGACTAAGGTGGAGATTAATGTTCCTCCATGCTTTTCAGCATTATAAAGATACTTTTATAACACTCAAGCAAATTGTACAGTGACTGACATGAACAAAATGACAGTAATCTGTCACTACTTCACATTTCCCACTAGGCTGATTCAAATAGTTATTTATGAACCTTACACTTCAATGGTCACTTTGATGACTAACCATAAATTAGAATGTAAAGTGAATATAAATTTGATTTTAGAGCAACAACAAATTGTCAGCAAAGAGGAATCTTATTTAATTTCTACTGACATACTAGGAAAAAGTCAGCAATACCAAGATGAACCACATCATAATAAACCCCAAACTTAGCAAAAAACTGTATGCTAGATCTCATGTTTGCTTCAGTGCTTCTGCATTTAAAAATAAAAGCACTTTATATTATGCTTGGTTAGTTTTAAATATAAAGTCTTAATAATGTCAGATGACTTCATTACTTAGATCTTCGACTAAACAGAGAGGAAGAATTAATTTTTTTCTACAGAGCATGATGAAATTTGACAGCAAGTAAATATTAATATGAACTTACATGCTCGGGTTTTTAATAGTCCTGATGAAAAGCTTTTAAGACAGTGTTGCTATTTTTACAACATTTATCTCTTGCTTTACAGATGGAAGTGAGACAACACCAAAACATAACAGAAGTTCTGCAAAGCACAAGTTCTCAATTTTTTAGGACAAAAAAGTCTTTATTACCCAAACAATCAACTCTTGCAGGGATGCACGTCAAAAAATTGTCTTGATAAAATAATTTTCTTCTATCTGATTATTTTTTGTTAAAAAGTTCCATTGCCTATTATATTATTGTATAATAACATTTATTATCCATTACTCCTGAAAACATGTAAGATAAACCCTTCCAAAAGTGAATGCAGCATGATTGTACTTTGTCTGGGAAATGTCTAGAAGTGCAACATTAAAGAGATATTTCAACATAAGTTTCACTGTTTTAGCAGTATTAAAAATGTGAAGTTGCGTCAGTGTCTTTAATATTCCTTGCTTTTCAAGTATATTTTCCCTGAAATTCTTACATGGAATGATACTGATCCAATTTAAAACCAACTTTAGCAATTGGTTTTTCATGTTGGAAAAGCCCCTTAAATAGCTGAGGTTTGAAGTAAACATGCAAAACCCTGCAGGCTTAGCAATAGCTGAGGCTATTCTGAATTTTTCTGGTATGTCCCAGTGACATAGTAACAAATGCATAACAGAAAGATGCTGACTGATGCTGAGGGACAATCTTTAGGCTAAAAGAAAACTTCATAAAAGGTGCAAGGCAGACCCCCACCCTGGACAAGAATCCAGCATGTCAAGAGTCTGTTTTAGACAAATAATATCTTTTTTTAGGGTCTACAGAAACAAGGTAATCTGGGTTTACACAGGATTTAGAAAGGAAAGAGGAGTTTTATTTCAAAATCTGTCCCAGACCTATTAGGACTCAGATCAGTAGAACCATGTTTTGCTGAGAAAAAAGTTGGAAAGTTTTTATTTTGTAAGACTTTAACTTAAGCAAGAATTAAAAGAGCTGAAAATGCCAATTATCACCTACAGATCTGAGAAAAAACGCAACAACATTCAAATGTAATTGCATTGGAACAATCCAATCCAAACTGCTTCTCTGAGAAACACTTAAAATAAAAAAATAGCAGTGTTTGGGTTAAAAAAAGATAGCAAAACTATGGTAGCACAAAGCAACACCTGTTCCTGGGGGAAGAAATTAAAAAAAAATTACCTTGCACCTAAGTATTCATACTTAATTGTCAAAACAAAGGGCCCAGCTCCCTACTGAAATAAGAATCCACCTAACTGACCTGCTGGTTGTTTAAAGATGCATATTAAAACAAACCATGGAGGAGCAGGTGCACATATTCATTCAGTGCTTAATAAAAGTACTACTGAGCTCTGACTGGTGTCGGCAAGAGCAGATTTTGCAAGGGGGAACAGCTTAAGCACTGCAAGTGCCCACAGAGAGTTCCTGCATAGAAACTTACTTTCTTCCAATTTTTAGTGGTCACTGTAGATAGACACTGGGTATGAACGAGAAGTTAAAAATTATCCAAAGTTCAACCAAGTCAACTTCATGTCTTAGTAACATGGTCCCTAGTGGAAGGAACAGAGATGCTATAAATGCTACTCAGACAAGGTTGAAGAAAAATATTGCCAGTGACTCAAATTTTCCAAAGAAAAATCTATCACCCTGTTTGGACACATTTAGCCAGCATTCACTTAATTCACTTCACGATTTTCTTGTTCTGTTACTATTCTAACACTATATTTGGAGATGGGAAAAAACAAACACAGAAGGCGGCGAGACTATTTGGAGTGAGTGTCTCAGTCACCCTTCTGGACCTATGATGGAAAGAAGAACAAACTCAGACAAAAACTGATGTTCATTTAGAGATGTTTTGAGCAAGGATCTATTTTTCCCATCTCTAGTGGCACAAGACAGTTAAATGAGTAGTGGACAACTCCTATAAAAAATGAGAGAAATAAACATACCTGCCGTTGAATAACCTCTAGGTTTGCTTTGGCTTTATTCAGTAGCTCTTCTATTTTTTCAGAATCCTCTATGGTCTTGTTTTCTCTAAAGGCATCTCTTATCCTTCTGATGGCATATGTTCTAAACACAAACAATAAGAAGACATGTATTCATAGATGTGCCAGGATTTATGACATTTCAGCATTCTTTAAAACATGCTGATATAAAAAATAAAATGCACACACCCCCCTATATATACATATATATATATATATATATATATATATATATATATGTCAGTTTTAGACATACATCTTTTTATTCAGGGTTTTGTGTTGCCCAAGTTGAAATAGTGACCAGATCCTTTAGTTTTAAAAAAAGTGGTTCTATTGGAGGTTACTGTAGAAAAATTTCATATTTCAAGTATCAGTCCAGTCTTTACTGCTTGCTATTGCTGAAACCATACTGTTGGATGCCCAGCATGGATACAGCAAAGCTTAAGAATGTAACAGAAAGGCTAAGGACCAGAAAATCATTCCCCAGATTATTTTGAATCAGTGTGATTAGTCTTAACCTGCATATTCTAAAGGTCATTGAGCTAGACACTAAATACAACATACACATCTAATAGATGCAATGTTGTAATCTAGCAGTCAACAAAGGTAGACTGATGGACCAATCAACACAAAAAGGGCTCCTTCCCTGTCACCCTCTTTCCTCTCCTGACAAGGTGTATTTCACCCCTCAGTCCAACACCTCCTCATCCATTTCCCCACTAAGAAGCAATAACAGGACACTATTTCTGCAAGCTGGAAGAGGTTATGATCTCTGCTTCCAGAGAGGAAGGTCCAAAGCTGCAGCCTTCTCCAAATCCTGCCCTTTCTTTCCAACACAGTAAAGAACTTTCACAAAGTAGTAGTGTAGTGTACTGTCATCTTCCCTTTCCTGCCCCCCTCCAAATAGGGCCAATTTCCATATCAAAATAAGTTTTTCAGACTGAGCAGTGGATCCTTTCATTACATGGGTCTTTGGGAGGGGCTGGAGACATGCAGTAAACTGATCTTGCTCATCTATCTTGTTAGTGTTCCAATTCTGTACCACCACATCACATCAGTATCACTTTTGTTGCAGAAAGTAAAACCCTACATGTGGCACCGGAAGGAAACAAAAGGCTGCAAAAAACCCCCACAATTAGTTTAATATTTCAACAACCCTTTCCAATCTTGTATAAGTGGAACACGAGAGACAAAATTGTCTGAAACACTGTCATAAAAAATCCAAGGGCAAGATGGAAAAATAAAATTATTGGGGGAGGAGACTGAGGAGAAAGGAAGAAGAGGAAAGATGAATAGCCAGTGGCACTCCATTCCATTAGATGGTGCTATCCAGCTCCTATTGCAGCTTTCACCAGCCAAGCAGTGTATTTTGTCTTTGAGCTCATAAATAATACATTTCAATCACAGGAATCAGGATGGTTGTGGAGTGCCACTCTGCCGCCGCACTCCGGCAGATGGTGCGTGCTTTTAATTAGGGCCTGTTCACCTATAATGTGACACTGGGGTGCGTGAGGGAGTGAGGGAGTGTGTGTTTGGATGTGTGAAGTTAATAGAATGTATTAAATATGGAAGCTCAATCTCATCTGCAGCTGTTGTCCTAGCAAGACATGAAGGGGAAGCTGATTATTTCTTCTAGAAAAGAAACAACCCCAAATCATTAATATATAGTGTAATTCTGTTGCTTGATAATGGATAGATTTCAAATCACCCCATATACATATGTAGGGTTAAACTGTGCAAAACACGTAATATTTTCTGAAAGAAAGGACAGATTTCCAAGAGATACAACAACTAACATATATATATTTAGCTTAAAAGAAAAAACAACAACAGCAAGTATCTATTAGTGGGTACAAGTCTTTCAAAATGCAATACAAATGAGTAAATGCTATCTACATAAGAAAGATAGATGGGACAAAACCAAATTCTTGTTCAGTACAACACCTACAGACTGGAGGGGATTTTGTTTTGTTTTGTACATATGGTGTGTTAATTGTTCCATTTTCTCTCTCTTCCTCTAATTACACCCAACAGTTGTTGAGAAAGAAAAGATATGTACATAGAAAACAGACCAATTTTTATCTATAATCAGAAAGTTGCACTGTTTTTACCTTCTACAGTTTTTTAAACCTTTATGAGTGTAAACACCCAAAGGAAGTTATTTTACATAGGCTTTAACACAATCTTAATTCTACAACTAAATTTATATATCTCTAAGCACACTTCAAAGACTAGCTCCATAGCCTGGCACTATTCTTTACCAAAGTTACACTGAGATTCAATGTATTACTTTAAATAAGGATGAGCTCAATTCAAAGCTCAAACCCAGTATTATAATGACTGTAAAATATACTTTCTTCCCCATTGAGAGGTGCCAGGGAAATATTTTACCAACATTCAAATTCTCTAAAATTATGTAAAAAGTGTTAAGTCAAGATATAAACAAACTGGAAGGCTTTTTTTTTTTTTTCTAAGTGTGTTTTTCTTTTAAACAACAGCTTTTTATATGCAACAGTTGTGAGCAGTGTCAATTTAGCACCTCAACACTTTCTATATTTCAACAGTTTCTGAACTGAGAATGCATTAAAAGCTAGAACTACCATAAGAACTGCAATATTGTTTCAAGTCTATGAGAAACTAAGCCCTTCTGGAAGTATGGTAGTGTGTGTAAGCAACAAACACATAGTAAAGACACACATGTTTGAGAATAACTTGTTCATTCAGACATGTACCTGTTGAGGTTTTTTTTACAGAGCACTGCTCCAGAGATCTTCTGGTTGGTGAACAGACTGACCTGCTAATCAGCTGCTCTAATGGAGTGTATTTTCAGTTCACTGAGCATAACACACCAAACCCAAACCTGCACCATTTGAAGGCACACCTAGAAATGCCAGTGGCAGTGAATGCATGGTTTTCTTCATAAAACTTTACAACATTATCCTAAAAGAAGCACTATCTGCAGACAGTGTGAGAGATGAAAAGCAGACTGGCAAGTGATGGCTGTACCTTATGGATGATTATTTACCCAAGGGGCACAAAGGAACTGCAACAAGTTTAAGCCAATGTGAAGAGGAGCTGTTGCAATTTTGCCACCCCAGCAGGCACAAACACTCCCTCTGCCCCCTTTAGACCAGCACAGTCAGTCTGACGTTTGGCCCCAGCTGAGCCGGTCCAACTTGGGAACTTGACAGAAGGCCAACCTACTACAAGAGTTAACTTCCTTTTTTGTTGTTTTGGGCTTTTTCTCCAGATTAGCGAGCTTCATCAGCTCTCCATGGAACTGGATGAGCACAGCACTGAGGAGGAGGGAATACAGCAGCACTGATTTTGATGGATAGAGTTTGCAATTGATCCCATTCAGAAAGGCCAAGCAAGTCACACAAAGAGGACCTTTCAGTGAGAAGGTACCAAGCTAACTCTCCAGAGAAATAGAACAGAAAAGCAATTTTGGATACAGTACACTCAAAGAGCTCCTGTAGACTGGTGGGAAAAGTCTAGTTACTAATGCAGTAGTATTCATTAAGAAACATCATTTAAATGAAGCCTTAAACTACATTTCACAACTCATTTTTCTCACCAATTTTTTGAAAACAGATATTGAAAAATGGCTGAAAGACGCAACAAGGTATTTTGCTTTTATCATCCAAATACAGGGAAATTTGAATAGAGAACACCTTCAATTTTATCTTCTGCAAAGATTTTTCCAGTGACCTACTGACAGCAGGACCCAAGCAAGAGTGTACAGTTGCATATATTCACTCAGGTCTGTCATACATATGCACACTCAAAACACCTTTTGTGATCCCTACTTAAGTGCATCTGTCACACAATTAATTCCCAATTAAATCAAAAGAACGTCCTCGATGGGCAATAGACTCGGTGCGATGGCTTCAGACCAAAGCCACCGCAGGTGGATGGCTACACATGGCAACAGATGCACATCGGCAGAAAACAGAAAGAGTGGTTGGGGTTAATACGAGAACAAGGCCAGGGCCAAAGCATTACCACAGACTCTCAGGCAATGGGCACTACCTGCTAATGTTAAGACACTACAGTGCTGCCAAATAACAGTAAAAACTGAAGAGAAAGCAGTCTTTGTCCCAATATTCTACCTTCAAAGAGTTCCTTTCTTTTCTTCCCTGAAGCACAATCAAAAGCCTAATGTGTCCTCATAAAAATGAAGTTTACAAGAAGCAAAGTCTGAAACAACGACTATTAATGAAAAATGAAATCACAATCCAGGTACTTCAGAAAATAATAACTGCTTGGGGACTTATATATTTTATTTCAAAAGGTTTACCTATGTCATGCCTGCCCAAAAAAGAAAAAAAATAAATCTTTGTGCTCTGCTAAATTAAAAAGAAGCTGAAACATCACACAAACATACTTGCTTTTTAAGTACACAGTTCTGAGCTTTCAAAATAAACCTGGCCAAGCAATGTTTTTCTCAGCACCACTTTGCATTTACCAGTATCACAACACGCTAAAGGTTTAACTCATCTTTCCAAGACATCTTTACAAACATGTTGACACCTTGTCTTTGTGACTGTCAACAAACACAACATATTAATAGGTCACATCACAGTCACAGGCACCACACGGCAGAACACAATGGCTATTACAAGTTGTTGGCCACTGAGCACGCACACAAAGATAGAAGAGGACGATTGTGGTACACAATCTGTGTAAGCAAAGCAGATCACAAGGGAAGGGGCCACCAGGTTAGAATATTCATATTCAAGACTTTCAAAAAATGTCTAGAGTAAAATGCATTTTTCCTTATTAGCTTGAGTTGTATTCAATAAATTAAGGCAAGAGAGCAGTAGCCAAGCTCTAGGAAGCCCACTGGAGTTAACAGCTCTGGAATGAAGTATATGCTGCTTTTATTTAAGGACACAATGTGAAAAAGTGAGATACTCCTTTACAATAGAGTAGCATTACATCAAGTGAGGGATCCTTTTCATAAAAGGTCAGTTTGCTTTCACTAAACTATATTTTCTTACCACTACTGCCTTCCAACTAACATCTATTAACTTATGGTAGCAACAGGATGAATTTTCAGAATTTCCAATTATTACTAGCAAAATGTGCACTAGATGAGATTTGCCCACCTAAATTTTCAGAATTACATATAATTTAAAAATGGAAAATTTTTATAACAAAAAAACCATCTGCAGAAAAATAATTTTAGCTCACAGTAAAGTTTTATGAGCACTAGTGAAGATGTTTTCATGTACAGAATTACTTCTGAGGGAATGCTTATTTAGATGTATATATGTGTACACATGTATATTTCCATATATATATATATATGAATTTACAATATTTTTTCCTCTATAAAGGTCTCTTTAAAAGACACCAATTAAGGTGAAGCAAAAGCTGCATGTAATTACCATCTAATACTAAAAAAAGAAACACGTGACAACAGAGGTGTGTTTGAGACTGAGACCTAAGTACCTCATAGCGAAGTAATTGTGATTGTTATAATTAAACACAAGACCAACAGAGGGGTGTGGATGCAACATTTTATCAACAAGGTGTTCCTCAGACTCCATCACCAGACACACTTTCAGCACTGCCGCCTCAAGTTACAGCACAACAACTACATCTGCCTGTTTTCTAAAAATCAAAGCAAAGCCTATTCCTGCATCCAGGATTTCCTTGGGGGAGTCAGGGTGCTGGCTGGATGCTGGGAAAGGAGGAAAGAAGAGTAAAGAAAAAGAAAGATTAGACTGCTGGTTAACTCAGTATTATTTCCTTGAATTTCCTAACAAAGCACAGTCACTAGACACTCTTCATAAAAAGCCTACAGAAAGAATCCTACCAGCCACTACTTGGTTTCTCTGCTAACATACAAAACATGAATTCCAATGCAATTGCTAAGAAATATGTCTGGAATAGAACAGCACTAGAGATACTTTATGAGGGAGAGGATTAACACAAGAGAGCAGAGAATAGGAATAAAGATTGATGAACATTAGAAAACACATTTGAGAGATGGTAACTATAACCCAGTGCATATAATACACGCTGTATGATCAGATACAAGGATTTGTAGCTTATTTCTAAAGCAAATATTGCTATTTTGCATCCCAGATCTCAAAACATCTAATAAAAACTTGAACCTTTTCCATGAATTTCCTTTCATTTTCTTTTTTCAACCTAAACCCAAAAAAGCCTCCCTAGATTTTTAGAAAGACTTGTGGATGTTTTTAGAAAAAAACTTCTTTTTTCTGACTGTATCTGTTCATCAGTTTGTGTTCACCCATTTCAAAGCAGAGAGCATGGATGACCACCTGATCAACAGGATCACAGAATCATTCACATTGAAAAGCAGTCTGGGAGGTCTCTAGTCCCACCTCCTCCTGAAAGGAGGGTGAATAATGGCATCAGATCAGATTACTCACAGTTTCGTCCACTCAAGTCTTGAAAAACAGGATGTTGACCAGACCACCTTGCTCAGAAAACAAGCTCAATTGCTTGGCTGTGCTTGTTGGGAAAAAGCCGGTCTGAAAAGCCTCTCTTCCTGCACTTCACATCTGCTGTAATTTTTTCTCCTATCAGGCCCCTCTGGATACTTTGAGGTACTGGCTGCTTTCAGATTCCCTCATTGTCATTTCTTCTCCAGGCTGAACCAGATCAGCTCCCTCAGCCTCTGCTCACAGGACAAGTGCTTCTGCCCCCTTGGTGGCTGCTGCTGAGCTGCCTACAGGTTGTCTGTGCCTTTCCTGAGGGGGGGATGAGGGCAAGACTGGATGCAGAACTCCAGATGTGATCTCCCTCCCATCAATCTGCTGGCTGAGCAACTCAGGATGCTCTTGGCCTTCCTTGCTGCCAGGGTATACAGCTCAGTTCCCAAACACTTTCTTCTTCCCAGAATACTATCAGTGCTATTCATAGTTAACTATGATTATTTTTGCCGTTCATTGAAACATACATTTTTGTTGCTATACTTCTAAAATAAAACCAGTTATTGGCTTAGTTCTAAGTGTAAAGAATCTCTGCAGAAGGGAGTGCTTTTCAGGAGGTCAGGGTTAAGAGAAAAAAGTAAAGATGTCCAAATGAAAGCATTCTTTTAATCTTAATTGGAGTTGCAACTGCAATGTTATATTGAAGAAGAGGCTAAAAAAGAGGGTTATCAGTGAAGGACCCAACTGCACAAGTTGTTCAGTTAACGAGGTACCAGGCAAGGATGTGCTGCAGGAACTATAACCTGAATTTGCTATAGATGAAACGTGTCCTGATGGCCTGAAATGAGTAATAGCTCTCTGCTGAGCTTTCACTGCCAAGCCCCTGCCAACTGCTCTACAACCAGGACACTGGGGTAGCTCAGCAGTCCAATTACCAGGCAGGGAATGCCTTGAAATGACAAGTTCAAAACCTGACAATGCTGATTTTTCTCTTCTTCCTTTTGAGACAGATATATACCACTCCATTTGCTGTGCTGCTGTTTCCGAACAGTTCATAAAAAAGGCCTGGCCTGCTGTGCATAGCCATTACAAATTCCACAATCTTTTGCTGGAAAGATTAGAGTTTTAGTCCAATGCTGTGGCCAACACTTCTCTTTTCAGCATGGCTAGAGGTTCCCCCTGAACTGGTGTGGCCTCACCTTGAATATTGTGTGCAGTTTTAGTCACCACAAGATAAGAAAGATATGAAGCTATTAGAGAGCATCCAAAGGAAGCCAACAAAGATGGTGAAGGGCCTTG
>QWTY01021420.1:0-11630 GCA_008033365.1 Pseudorectes ferrugineus
AAAAAACAAACAAAAAACAAAAACCAACAAAACTAACCACAAAAACCCAAACCAAACAACTCCAAAAACAACAAACCAAACACTACCCTGATATCCAAAAGGCACTGATGTGTTAACTGGACCGTGTTCTCAAACAGAACATTTGTTTCTTGATATGTTTATTAAAGCAAGAGGGAACTAAATTAACAGAGTTGCTGAGAAGAGCTATTAGCTTGACTAGAATAGTATGGACCTCATAAGAGAAAACTACAAGGGGGGCTTTTCTTTAAGTAGCACAATGGAGTTTGAAGGGCAGTAACTGCTCTTATTTAGGAAGGAATTCACCTGGGAAGACAAAGCAGCACCTAAGATGAAGGTACAAGAGCAAAGGAAAATACTCTGGCCATGAGTAAGGTCAAGTTGAAAGCTAGGGAAAAATATTTCATGTAGAATGAAGTTCTGTCAGCAATTTCTCAATAAGACCAGTCTTTCTAAAGTCCCAGAAGGGATTCAATATCCTCGTTGATCCTAAGAGCAGAAGTATGGATTATGATTCCAGAAGTCCCTTTATTAGGAGGAGACTTCTGAAAGCAGAGTAAGCCTAAGATCTAACAGCTTACTGTTTGTGCAGATAATGTTTAGACAACTTATTTAACAGGAAGAGGTGCTTTGAGATATATGTAGTCAGTATGCACGTGGCTGAAAGTACATACACCTAATTCTTATGTCCCAGCATTACCACATAAGTGAACCTGCTTTCCACCTCTGTGTATAGTACATGAGAAATAAAAGAATGGGATGTCTCTGTTCCTTTCAGTTAAAATAATAGCAGGACTCCATTGAAGTGGGCAAGGGCAGTAGGTTTTGCTGTATCTTGGGGCAGTATATCCCAAAGAATAACTAATTGTTGTGAAGCACAATTGATTACATATGAGAATATTAAGGACAACCAAATGAGAATTTGCCTCAAAGAGGCTGTTCAGATAATCTTTGTGATCTTGACCAGACCACAGCAGGTGTTTTTATCTTGGCTCTGACAACCACAGGCCCTTATACAAGAATTTGTCTCATAAGACTCTTCTGGAGTAAAGATCCAGATATAGGTTGGCTTCGGAAGGTAACATTTCTCAAGGCATTCTGCACCTTTTTATCCCCTCCCCCACTTGCAAAAACAACACTGAATGACCTAATATTGCAAAAAATCATTTCAAGAATGTGGTCCTGAATTTCCCAATCATGATCTAATTGGCTGAAATGGTTTAAGCCATCCATCAGAGTGGATCTTCTAGCAGGTAAAACATTGATAAGCTAATTTAGTGCCACTTAAACCATTTCTGCAGACTCACTGTCTCATGATGCAAGGTGGGCAAAAAGTAAATTAAGACTTTCAGCTTTCATAAGGCCCAGAGGAACTTCTATTTTTTTGCTTTTGCTGTTTTTCTAGCTTTCACAAAACCTTTTTCCTCGCAAAACATGGAGAGGTCTCTCTGACTCCCAAAATCAAAAGGGAAGTCACCACCTGCTGCAGCAGATACTTATGACAGAGTATTACATTTCCCTGGTTAAGATGGTGAGAAGTCAGCAATTACGAAGCCTCAGGGCACAGAGTATGCAGAATCCTGACAATGTCTCATTTGCTTTGCTAAATAACTCCCACATTTGGACAGAGAGGACTGAGTCAGTAAAGACGAAGTCACAGATTTTGGCACACCTTCAGAGGTACTGATTAGAGCTGCACCATTTTGTTTTGCACAGTGACTGTACTTTCTGTCTGGGCATTTAAGAGTCGGAGCAGGAATAGAACCTGACAAGCCAAAAAGAACCCCGAAGTCTCTCTTCAAAATTTGGAGGAACCTGCTGAGTTTTATTCTGCAAAGAAAGAGCAACTGAAGATGTCAAATGATGTGTCTTTAGGAGACTGGCTGCTTTGTGACCTGGACGTATATGGTTAAGCATCCTGCCTGAAGTGCCAGATCAAAATCTGAAGGAGGAAGAACAGCAGTCTGTGCTACTCATCTTGTTACCAATCAAAGGAAAATTGCAATTTGTATGAGCTCTGATACCTCATTTGCCAGCAGCTAGTAAGTTGCCTAAGTAGCTGAAGGAATAAATTTCAAGGGGAAAAAAAAAAGAAAACTGCCTAATAGGACTCCAGGAGAGAGGTGAAATGTAGACTTACACACCTTAACAGAAATAATAAAGGTGTGGGCAAAGCTGTCAGAGTAACTTCCCACCACCAGCTAACTGTGACTGAATGCACAGATAAAATTGGTGGCAAATCAGAAGAAATGTCCAGGGCTTCATGCAACACAAGCAGTTCCTAACATGAACCATAGGATATTCTAGAAATGGAAGACAATGCAACACAAAAAAATCTGTTTTGAAAATTGAAAGGAACTAAACATTTATTTGGTGAAGTAAAAAGGCCCAGGCTTTTCTTGTCCTCTGCCTTCTCATCACAGAAGGAAATTCAAAAGCAGGTTTCATGAGACTCTCTGTACTTCTCATCCCCTTGAGGATGGAAGTTCAAAGAATGCAAAGCATAGTATGACATTAGAGAAACTGTTTTCGCAAGGTGGTGCATAGGGATTTGATCTTTTAACATAGTCACTGAGCTGTAAGACACCCTTTTTTCTGGCTGGAAGAAAAGGCTGGGTTGGACACCACCCAAATGCTCAAAGCTACTCAGATCTGAGATAGATCTCACAGATTTACCTCTTCTGCCTCTCTTAAAAGGATTCAGATCCCCAAGCATCTTCTGACAAGCTTCTCTCTGAGACAATAAAGACTTCTGGTATGACCATTTGATAAAGGTATAACTTGCTGCCATTCATGAAGCAGTTTGAGAAATCCACCAAGAAAACCATGAATGGGATAAAAGGTTTAAAATATAATAATAAAAGAGTCATAGACATAAAAAGATTTAAAACAATCCAGAAAAAGCTTTACAGAATAAATGCAGGACCAAGAAAGAGTAGGACATTGTTTAAACCCAAGGTGCATTTACCATGTGTCCCTCTTTTACCTCGTGTTCTGTCCATTGCACGGACATGGACATAGATGCACCAGATGGGTAATGCTAAAGCAAACGGGCTCATCCACACCCACCACAGGAAAATACATACAGAAAATCACCCACAGGAAAAGCAATCATTTGAATGTCGATGCAATCATATGTACAGTTATATAAAAAGCAAATTTTTTAAAACCTGTAAATATAGCTAACAAATCCTATTCTGGATGGTAGTAGTGTTAAGACAAAAGTGGTATCATTCCTATCAACAACAGGAATGATATGTGAGTTGATGAAGCACCTTATACTCAGTGGGAGACAATTTCTACTAATTCAGAAATTGACCTAAGAAATCAGAAAGAATATATACTGTTCAAATAAAGAAGGAATCCTTTAAGTTCCCTCATTTGGAAAAAGAGAACAGTCAATAATTTGTATGACAAATTAGAGGGAGATTCTAAAGCTGAGAGAGATGTCAATATAATAGAAAAAGAGCAGGAAAGGTCTTTCTGTAATTATGGATAATATTTTGTGCTGTTAAACTAAACTGCACATGTGCAAGGCAAAACAAAACAAGGCCAAATGACTAAAATCTGAATAAGAAGAAAAAAAATTATCATTTTCACTACCAGTATCTCTTCTCATAGCTAAACAGACACCAAATTAATCTTCAAAGTCACTTTTGGATTCACAGAACTAAAGGTGTTAATGCATTTTGCAGACACAAAATATTGTATTCTTTTTTAATATCTGTGGTGGAAGTTTGCAGTTAGTGAACTTTACAGTCTGTTAATGCAAAAGGAAAGCAGGGAAGGAATTTCAGAATTTGTCTCTCAATAAATTCCAATTAGTTTAAAACCTTCCACATATGCTGGAAAATGCAACTGTATGACTATCTTTTACCTTGTGTCAAAATAATTTTCCATAATTACTACTTAGGAAGCCTTGGGTCAGATTTTCCTTTCACTTACACCAGTGAAATGAGACTTGAGCTAAGTTTCTTTGCTGTCTCCAAGACAAGAATTTTGCTCCCAGTCTTTTCATTAAGTGCTGTGTTTAAAATAAAAGACAGCATGTCAGATCATATAAATGTAGCTGTGTCTGACAGTGCTGTAGTCATTACACAAAATCAGAATCTAGCTTACTATCACAGATGATTGTGAATTTTTAAGTAATAAGATCAGAAAGGAATAAATTCACTTCCACCATCACTTCTATCACCATGAATAGAATACAGGGTTTTCCTCCTGTCTTTCTACTGTAACTTTAAATAGTCTTTTTTGCTACATATGATGAATTAGTTCTATTAAATGTCCCTGCAAATGTCACACGATAATGCAGGTGCTGAGAGTCCTGTATAAAATTTAGTGCTCTTATTGCCTTATTTTTTTTTAAATGGAAAGGAAATAATATTTGAATACTCAATGCAATATAAAATTTATTTATATAAAATTAATATATATATATACCCACATGCTATTGGCACATGCACTTGTGGACACGCATTTCAACAAGAACTTTACCCTCAGTTAGAATTTAGCCTTTTTAGTACTAAAATACACTGTTTTATCTGCACCATCATATAAATTTGTACATGTAAGTTCTCTGTGCATATTTGGATGGACCTATGTGAAATTCATGCATAAGGAACACAAATGCTTTGTTTCCATTTGATCTTTTAAGCTTTCATAACCATATACATATATTAGATACAAAAATGCTTTATTTCTTCTTTTGAAAATCCCCCTAATTCCATTGTCATTCTCCATTGTTGTGCCAAAATCTCCTTATCCTATTCAGCCACAGCTCAAAAATGCATGCACATATTCATGCAGACACAGAAACACAGTTTGGCATAAGATGGCTTTGGAAATCAGTGCATAAGGCATCTCTAGGCAAGCACAGGCAAGCATGTTGTCTATGAAGTTTCACAGTGATGATATTGAAGAAGCTTCAGGAGCTACACTGGAGCATCCAGCATGTCCTCAACATCCCTGTCCTCAATGCTGAGGTAAGTTCCCAGACCAATCTTTTTCTGCCTGGTGCCATCTCTTTGCTATCAGCTCCTCTTCTCTGCCCTGTCCTGCTGCCCATGGCTTTAGCCTGCATAGAGGTTGGCTTCTGTGGACTGGCTCTCACTGACCACTGCCTCCAGAAGAAAGGGTGAGCTGTAATCATCTCAACAGAGATGTTCAGGTTGACTCTCTCTTCTCTCCTTGCCAGCTGTTTTCACAAAACTTGTAGGAACCTCAAATTTTTAAGGTTTCCAGATTTTCATCACAATGTCCAGTGGCTGGACAAACTGTTTACCAGCAGGCTAATGGAAAGCATCCTTAGGAAACAAAGCTAAAACCAGCAATACCCACATATTCCAGGAACTGTGTACATTTCAGATAGCAATGTTATTCCTGTTTATACTCTTCATGCCTTTACCTTTGCCAGTGGAGACTTAATGAGGTAAAATTAGTGCTGCAGCAGTATGACAAAGAAAAGCACTTAATTACAGCTACAGATCTCAGCTGATCCTTTGCAACAACAAGTCATCATCTTGTTGCCTAGTTCTGCATTTTCCCTACCCCAATTTTTTCTCTTTCCTCCAGACCCTCAGAGCTGCATATCTCACATTAACTCTCTTCTGGTACAAACATCCCCACACAACCGATGACCCTGCAGGAACCACCGCATCTTTCTCAGCTGTATGACTGCAGACAAAAGAGCAGCTGTCCACCTCAGACACTCACCACTCATAGCAGTGCCATTTCCCAGGAGGTCCTTAAACACCGAATATTTAGGTTAACACATTACTGAGAATAAAAGGAAAATACACTCAGGCTAGTCTTCAGATGTAATTATTCAGCACTTGATACACCAAGTATCTGTACTGAGAAAGATACTGCATACGTATAGTATAGAAAACAACAACATGACGCCTTTCCTCTGCATCATGAAAATGCAGGAACTTACTCTCATTTTTCTGTATGCCCAGCTGTGGGAATGGGTGGAAAGAGGTGGAATGGGTGAGAAGTGTCTTTTCCTTATTTTAACTTCTGTCATGTATAAAGGCAAAAAAGAGTATCTGAATAATCTGCAGGTTTAGCAACCGTCAGGACTAAAGCATGTTCAGCTTTGCAGAGCATTGAAAATTATGCTCTGTAAGGTTCACACATTACCACTAACCTTAGTTTAAAGATAATAAAAGGTTAGGGAGGAGGCACAGATGAGGGGTTTTTCCCTCCTAGATAGGAAAAAAAGCAAAAACCAAACATGATGGTTGCAAAAAACCTGTATTCCACAACAAGTCCTTAAGACTCCCATGTGCTACATCAGCAGCAGTACATCCTCGATTTTTATTGTAATCTTGTGGCTTTTTATTTGTAACTTATATGAAAAGAATCACATTGATTGGGGCAGATTTAACTCAGTAAAACCTATTCTACTGAGATTGTCTGTGCTAGGTGATTTTATCAAGTTCTCTTTTGGTTTCATTTTCTTCCTCATCCCTATCCCCAGGGGAGATTGCAGCCCAGCTTGCAGAGCAAATTGCCCTAAATTGAGTTCTTTCTCTGCCATATACAGGCCTGCCTTTGGCTCCTCAGCTTGAAAACTTTATGCATTCTTATTTTTCTCCATCTTCCTTAACACCCTCCTTCTCTTTCCAATTAAAATGGAGAAGTTTGCACCGATACCTGCTCCCAATTAAATGAATACTGCATTACCAGCCACACACTCCAGATCTCCTTTACCCTCCCTTCATTAGTCCTATTCCTCTGAGGTTTCCTGGCTGTCTGCCAGGGACTTATGGCAAGAATTCAAAATCTTGTACACTTTATCCCCTCAAAATCATTCTTGAATTTAAGCAGCCTGCTCCTTGGGCCCAGCATGAGAAATGTTGCTAACAGATTCAAAGGGGAGGGGAGAAAAGAAAGAAAATGATTTATTTAAAAGGTTAAAAAGCTCCCATAAAAGAAGCTAAGCTAAAAGAGGTTAAACTTCCGGGCTAATTGGCTTCCGTTTCCTTTTAAAAATTCTTTCTGGAAGACAACAAATGACAGGAAGGTGTTCCTGTTTTATTTAAGAGTATTCATGCCTACAGAAAACGCATCATTCTCTTAACACCTCAGGCATGTTCACTACTGCTCACTCAAATTATACACCCAGCACAGAAAAAAAAACCTAGGCAGTCAGAGGTTTAAGCAGCTGGGTTGTTGGGGGGTTTTAGGCCTTTTTTTAAAAAAAATCACCATCTAATTTTCCAACAAATGTGAGCACTGCAGTACCATGGCATCAGCCACTCTCATCTGACACTTTAAATAACGAACATCATGTCAAGCTGTCAGTAACGATAGCCACATTGGCAAGTCTGAGAAAGCAGAGGGAAGTACTGTATCCTCGCATTACTACTTAAAACTATATAAACTCTCCTCATAGACCATGCAACTTTGCTGCCTTTATTGAACACTAATTTTTCAAATGCACAGTGTAGTAGCTGAAGGCCCTTGTGTGGAACTATGATTTTTCTCACGATCTGACTTGAAGCAGTCATTTAAAGGCTTTAATGCAAAATTCTGATATTAATGGTCTGATGCTCAGTGACTGGTTGTCTCAAAATTATACTCAAAAGGTCTCCTTCCTTGTGTGCTCTAGAAGAAGCTTTCATCTCTTAAAATGTTGCAATATTTTTGTAGCACTGTAATAGTCTTCATAGGAGAGATTTTTAGCAACCTATAAATTGATTTACCCTCTCTAGTAAAGCCAGGCAAAACATGGGGTTTGCAGCACCGAATTCCTGCCTTCTCTCAGCTGACCATTTCTCACAAGCCACAGCTTCCCAGGTAATACTGAATTGGTGAGAATAGTTTGTAGGAGTCAAGGTGTGCATGTTTGTGTGTAGGTGTGTGGTGGCTAACAGTGTGCTTTTAAGGTTTTATGTGACTTGGAGGATTTTAATTTTCTCCAGCTCTTCATTTCTCAGAAAATATTTCTTGATGCAGGATGATTCCTGCCTAATGAAAGCAATCTTCTTGGATTTTTTTTTTTTTAAATTGAAGGAGAAAAATATTCTATTATTTGTGAAAGCCACTTCAGATCTTGTTTTTTCCCTTTTAATAAAGGCCTCTTAATTAATTACTGCTTCTCATTCCCTTTTACAGATGGAAACAGAAAAGGGTATTATAACTGACATCTGGTTGTAAAAATACCACATTGTAAATAATACAACATTTAGGTGTTACAAATCTTTCTGTAATATCTTATGGCACTTACTCAAGCCATGTCCATGAGCAAGTGACAACATTCACCTTTCCCTTGCAGACAGGTAACAAACAGCAAACTGTGCAGGATCAGAACCAAAACACACCATTTTTAGAGCCAATAAAAGGAAAAAGAAAAGTAGCAACTGTGCAAAAATATAGTACATATATAGCACTCCAAAAAACCTAAGCAGTAACTTCTATCAAGTTAATAGAATACACTCTGAGAATTCACATAATGTATTAAAACACCATAAAATAATAATTAATAAATTAAATTTAATAAACTCACTATATCTATACTAGAAAGTCTCAGAAAGGAACAACCAATATCTTAGTGCTAGAATACTGTTGGGCTACATTCAATATTATTAATAGTCTCTGCTCAGGAAAGGCCACAGATAATACAAGGCAAGAACTGTACTAAAGAGCTGCAGGTTAAATAATTCATGGATAAGTAGCATGGGTACATTGTACTACAGTACTTTGTGAATATTTGTGTGACCTGCAAGCACCACCAAGCTATGGATGTTATGTAAAGTGTTGTACAAACAAAACAGTAATGTTGTATTCAACAACCACGCTAATTTAAAGATGGGCCTTCAAACAAATTCAGGTCAGGATTTAAATCTTGGGGTCTTTGTTGGTCTTTTTCAGCAGATTCTGTCACTATCCAAAAAAAAATATAATCCTGAAAAAATATCTGTCACTCTGGCATTTTTAAGTTTGATGCCATCCATCAGGAAGCAACAAGACCACGACCAGGAGGAAATGTCAGTGTTTAAAAGTTAGCTGCCAAACTGAGATAATTTTTAGGTTTCTCATTCTTGGAGTGAAATCAAAAATCTCTTATTCAGTTCCCAGGTTCCTTAAATAGTACATGGGGAAAATGGGGTATTTTAGAAGGAGAAAGTGAGGCCTTGAGCTGTGCGCTTCCTAAAATTATTATATTCCACAAGCAATCAC
The DNA here is from genome assembly GCA_008033365.1 of Pseudorectes ferrugineus. NCBI lineage: Eukaryota > Metazoa > Chordata > Aves > Passeriformes > Pseudorectes > Pseudorectes ferrugineus. The sequence continues at coordinate 9,208 of QWTY01021420.1, forward strand.
CTACAATGCATTTAGGGAGAAAAGACCAGCCCTTTACCTATATTCTCAACCCTCCTAACTCAGGAACTCAAGCAGTACCTCTGTCTATATAAGACCAGAACCTTGAACTTTATTGCAGTGTTCTCACTCCTCAGACTGGAGGTGTCTGTCTTTGACACAGCAAATCTCAGTTTTGGCAGTTTCAACAGCAAGAGTGGAGAGCACGATTTCCATCCAGAGTAGCCTTGCATATACCAGTGTAAGATTTTGAACACTGTGAACTTGAACCTGCTCAACTAAAGAAAGGAACTAAGCCCAAGTTTTAAGATATTAAACACATTTTTTGAAACAAGTCATTCTGTAAAATGGCAAATTGTTCTTCTATTGACTTATTTTAGGAGTTTGATACTATAAGTCAAAAGCCACATTTTGATAGGAGTATACAGCAGTTACCATGTGTGAGGTGCATATTCGCACTGCCAGCTGATTGAGTTTCTTAAAATTATACACTAAACCCCATTGTCTCTGGACATCACCTGGCTTGCATCTGGTCTAGACTCCCAGTTTCAACATGGTCAGTATTGGGATGGTCCTGAAAAAGCTCACTAGTGCAATTCTATGTACCCAGGGCATTTTAACTTAAATAAGAACCCCACATCTTCCTACTTAATTCAGTGGTTAGATGGCAGCTAACCACAAATTTTCAGTTTTAGATTTGGGTATCTAAAGTCACTTTAGAGGTGGGTATCTAAATTCCTCCTGTCTTTTTTTGAATCTGCCCTGGTTTTCCTAAAAGTTTTCTGGTTTCTTAGATAAGATCACACTGCAGCCAAAATCTAAATTTTCCAGATCAAAATCTTTATCATACCTGTTAGCTTCTCCTGTCAGCTTCTATTTTTATGAACAAACCTAACTTCTTCTGACTCAGAAAAAAAATACATTTATTTCAAATGCAAAGCACTGCTTGCAGAATACTACAAATGGACTTAAAAAAAGTTAGATTGAGAGAAGACAGACCACTGCCCTGTCTTGCCACTGTTTATTGAGAAAAAATGTTACTTGAATTATTTTCCTTGAATGAAGTAAACCAATTTTTCCTTACTCTGTGAAAATCAGCATCATAGATCTTCCAATTCATGTGCAATATAGGTATCTGCAGTCCTGGTAAAAAGAGACCATACAAAAATAAAAGCATTTTCATCCCAACTCAGACATCTCTGACTTTCTATTTTGAGACATGTTTACCTTCAAAGGCTAGATGAATATATTTACAATGCTATTTTAAGGAACAGTAGAACTAGTATTTCTATGAATTTCAACTATGACAAACTTTTTCCAATGTTAATTGCACCATATGCTTGCTTTGTTACTTGTCTCAGTCTGCAAAAGGCCCTGAATATGCTTTTAGAGACACCTCTCAAATGTTAAACAATTAAATTATGCTTAATAGTTCTATATTTTGTTGGCAGCTTCAAAGGGAACAATGAATCATATCCACCCTACTCTCATCAGACCCTATCAACAGCAGGAGTAATTATTCATTGATTATGACATAGTAAATCTCCAGCACCTTAGAAGTATTTCATCCAGCAGTTCTGAGACAATCTCCCTTCCCCTCCACATGCTCCCTTTTTACAGCTAAAGAAAGTTCAGCTAGAATATGTGAGGCCATGAAAAAATTTGAAATACTTACAATACATTAGAACTATTAAGAAAAAAGCAGTAAAAAGAAAATAACTACTATAGAACTGAGAGTACAGTGGTGAGTACTTCAACAATTTAATCTTTAAAAAGCACAGCAACTCCCTCTGTATCACAAAGTTCTATTTATAAAATATTAATTATAATCCAGTGTTCCAATTATTTTTTGATGTTAGAATCCCTTTCCCTCAACACTCTGTTCCCCAACACAACTACTATTTGAAGGAGGATCTAGAGAGAGGAAAGCTTTGAGAGGCAGGAGGATCTAGAGAAAGGACCCTTTGACATGGTCCTCCACAATATCCTTCTCTCTAAATTGGTGACAAGTGGATTTGATGAGTGAACTGTTAGATGGATAAGAAAGTGGTTAGACAGTCACATTCAGAGGGTTGTGATCAATGGTTCAGACACCCAATGGAATCAGTGAGAAGTGCTGTCCCTCAAGGGGCCGTATTGGGACCAGTGATATTTAATATCTTCATTAATGACATAGAGGGATCAGGCACATCCTCAACCAATTTGCAGATGACACCAACTCAGTGGTGTGTCTGACACACCTGAAGGATGGGATGCAATCCAGAGGGATCTGAACAAGGTCAAGAAATGGGCCCATGGGAATCTCATGAGGTTTCAGAAGACCAAGCACAGGGTGCTGCACCTGGGTCAGGGCAACCTCTGGTATCAACACAGGCGGGGGATGAACAGATTGAGAGCAGCCCTGCCAACAAGGACCAGGGGGTGCC
>QWTY01021427.1:0-43251 GCA_008033365.1 Pseudorectes ferrugineus
TCATGTCCAGCCTCTCACTCCCAGCACCCCCAAGTCCTTCTGGGCAGGGCTGCTCTCAATCCCTTCATGCCTCAGCCTGTACTGCTATCAGGGCTTGTCCACCCAGGTGTAGTGTATTTCACTTGGTCTTATTAAACCTCATGAGATTCCTGTACACGCACTTTTTGAGCTTGTCCACATTCCTCTGGACGGCATCCCATCCTTCAGGTGTGAAAATACCTTTACTTTGCAAAGAAAGGCAAAAAAAAAAAAAAAAAATCCCTAAAAATAAACTGTGGATTGTTCTGCTTTTGAAAAGTAATTTGTGAAAGGCATGTTCCAGCAAGAATGAGTTCAAAACAAGCCACAACTTTATTACTATAAAGCTCAATATAAACATTAGAGTAGAAAGTCTAGGAACTCCTAACATCTTTGGTAACTGCTTGCTTTTGCCAGCACATATGTTTCAAATTTCCTTGCACTGATATATTTGTAGGAAGACATAGTTGGACTTCCCAAATGGTGCATATCCCATATGAATGTAACAACTTGTGTATATTGCCATGTTCCTGCTTTGCTCTTGTAAGATGACTAAACCTTTCCAAGTAATCTGAAAATCTGGTATTAATGGCACCCAGGGTTTTTGACTGTCAAGGTTTAGGAATGGTACTCCTCAATTTAGTGCTCCCACTGAGACTCTCCAAACCACGTGCCACTCACTTGCTCCCCCTCCCCTCTGCAGAGGGCTGGAGAGGAGAATTGGAAGCACAAAAGGTAAAGATCACAGGTTGAGATAAGAACAATTTACTGGGAATGGCAATGAGATAAGAAAATTAACAGTAACAGCAACAATACTAATGGCAGAGAGCATAAGAAAAATCCCCGTTATTGCTCACTGTGGAAACCCCTGACAATAGATAATACCCCACTGCTCCCTCCAGCTCAGAACCAGCACCTCCTGACTGCCCCTGACATTATCCAACCGCTCCCTCTGGCTCAGAACTGGCATCACGTTCACTCAACTGGAAGGAAGCCCTTCTCTCCCTTAACCCAAGAGACTCCCTTCTCTTGACTCCAGCAATGACATAAAGTAGAATAGAACAATCCTCCAAGTCCTAGCCATGCTCCCTCGTGGCTGCTGCAAAAGTTAACCCTACCCTGACTGGAATGAGGATATTGGCTTAAAGAAAAAAAAAAAAAGGTTTTCTCTTTCACAGCTCACAGAACCCAATATAGTCCAATATCCAAGATACCCACCAGGAAAAACAAAGACAGAAGCTTATCAGACGCTGCTGAGTGTCAAAACACTTCTCTCATGACTCTTACTCTAAACTCCCAATCCTTGCCTGCCCTTCCAGCTGCAGTGGGAAGTGATAGAGAAGCTTTGGTGGGTGCCTGAAATCCAGCCAGGGTCAACCCACAACACTACATATTACAGAGGCCACTTTTGACACTCGTAGGCCATGACAGACCACTACCGCTGGACACTGGTACCAAAATTAATGACAATTGTTAATATTGTTAATTGGTAATATTGTGGTTACTGTAGATATGGGAATCTCTAGAGTTTCAGAGAAGATTACATTTATGGCTTACTGGTTTGGATTTCTGTGTCTCTCATTACTCCCAAAGAGTATCTCTCTCTATGGGAGATACTGAACTCTGCAAATAGTGATTAAGTCCTTAACTGTATGGGTACTGTGGAATGCATTAAAAATACAGAGCAGAAGTATTTAGCCAGGATTTATCAGTTCTGGACAAACACTTGTCCTTTCATTCTACGTCAGCCTTTGCATTGCACTTTCCAGGATATTATGTGCCAAGAGGGCTTGTAAATTCTGACCTGCTGTGCCAAAAATGCACGGAGATAGTTTGGGTTTAGCATTGTGTCCAAACGCAAGCTCTTGTACAACCATGAATGTCAATAACTGTGTGCCTCTAACCTTAGAACTTATTACTCCAATTTGATTTTCTCCACTTGACAGGGCCCCAGAAAACTTCAGTGTGTGCTGAAATTTACTAGAGAGGCAACTGGGCTGTACTGTTAAGCAGGCAGCATAGGTCTGGCTGGACTAACATCCATAGAAGCTAGTCACAGACAGCAACAGCTTGGGAGCATTACTTCCACCTCCATGCTGTAGGAAAGGCTGTTAGCGCCACATTAAATACTAGAGTATTACAACTATCAGTAAAACTGTTTAACTCAGACTGTCTCTGCACTTACAGCAGAGAAAACCCTCACCAGAACAGAGCGGCAAAGGGTAACAGAATTGATAACAGAAAAGTAATTTTAGAATGAAGGAAGCTTCATAACACCATTTCTTTGGAAAAAAAAGTGGAAAGTAATTTGGCAGAGAAAGTGAGGAAAGTAGTCTCAGATAATTACATGACAGACGACTTCAGCAGAAATTAGGAAACACTAATACACTGTGAAAATAACAGTCCCCTCCAACCCTGCCACGTGGGCTTGCCAGTGCTGATTTAGTGTTTGCACTAGATGATCTTAAAGGTCTTTTCCAACCTAAATGACTCTATGATTCCATGTAAGGTCAAAATCATAATTAAAATCTAGCACAGAACCAAAATACAGGGAAGAAAAAGCTTTTGCTGACTGGTTTTGATGAGCACTGTTTGGAAAGAAAATGTGTACAGAGGAGCTGACTACAAGATAAATGTTTTTCATAAAGCAATTAAGTAAATAAGAGAGCTAGAGGCAAAACGGCTGAGGACTCAAGGGTAATGGTTGGTTCTGAGACAGGTTTGTAATCATGGTAAGATGAACAGACAGGGGTATCTCAGAACCAGTTGCAATTAGAAAGATCAAAACTATTCTAATGTGCAAACAAGATCTAGTTAAGAGTAATTTTCTTAGTGGAAGAGATGTCTTTTCTACACCTTTGTGCCCTTTTTCAAAAGACCTATGTAGGCACATGGCATTATTCAGTACTGCAAAGCTAAAACCAGAGGAACTTTTTTATGCAAGAAGCTAATGCACAATAATTTAAACAGCCATTATTTTTTGGTTTGCAATTATGTGGTGCCTATGCATTACTAGAGCCAGGGCTTTAGTGTATAAGAACTTTACAAGCATAAACCAGAATGGTTTTCTTACAGGATTATAGTACAAACAAAATTGAGAAAGGACATATAAACATCAAGGACAGTAAAAGATTCCCAAATAATAACAGAAAAAGCTTGAAAGCAAAACTATTACTCCTAAGAAATGAAGGAAAGGTAAGAGCCTTTCATCTTCCCACGTCAATTGGGAACTGCTAATATGAATTTGACAGTAACCCCTGATATTTCACTGGTTGGACATTTGAAGGAAATTAACAAAAGAAAAGAGAACAGTGGATCAACTTCTGCTTGAGAAGCCTATAAAACATGTTAAGTAACAAGGAGTCTAACACAACAGTGGTTGAAAAGGGGCATGAGGCTATTAAATATGGATATTGGAGCTTGTGAGAAGTCACTGCTACCGGACTACAAGAAAATATTTGATTCAGTTCCACATTCAGAAAGAACACATGCACCACCGGATAACATTATATTTAATGTATGATTTACCTGTAATAATGTGAAAGACCTAGACCTAGTGGTTTTAGACACTAACAAGAAAAGATTTTGTAAGATTGCTATCAGTAAAAGGAAGTTCAGAGTAAAACCTGGAAGTATGATCAGAACAGTCATAAAACCAAATAAAGCACATATGACATTTGACAAAGATGCCCCATTATGAAAAAAAAACAACGCTGCAAAACCCTTCATTTTAAACTGACCTATTCAGAATGCTTTGTAAGCTCAAAAATGTCCACAGTTGAAAGGAATGACGACTGAGGAAAAATCAGTTCTATATTTCACATGATTATCCTGCAAAGAAAACTGCCTCTAGAATGATATGCAACTCTAAACCAGACTTTAAGTCTTCAGTTATAATAGAGAATCAGAATCATACACCTCAGGTCTGAAAAAGTGAGAAAGAATGAGTATCGATACTATTTTGTACAAAAACAGAACAAAAAGAAATAAATGCTTCTTGGTTGCTGTTGGACAAAAATTTTAGTAGGTTTAGTCTGGTTTCCAACAAAAAAGCAGCTTATGGGACTGCCATGTCTATCCGTACATCAGGTTGTCCCACAACAGCTTTTGAACCTCTCAGTCAATTGTAAACAAATCTGGCACAAGGGTTATAACATCAGGTGCATTGCTTCCTGAAAATTTCTTAAAATTGACAGGTATATTGAGTACAGGGACTGAAATGACTGTCATTGTTATGGGAAAGTCTTTAGGTGCTCTGTTGCTTCAAACAGAATTTATCTAGCCTTATTTCTGTAAATAAACTAGTGATTTTTAGTGGCATTTCAAAAGTAAACTCAGAAAAAAAAAAATCCAATATTAAAATGCAGAAAAACCCTACCTAAAATTTTTTCTAGCTATACTAGCAGAAGTTGTTCCAAATCAGGTCATAAGGTATGCCAGGGTTTGTATGCCTTTGAAAACACTGTTTCAGTTTATTGGTATAATGAATACAAAAGGACATATTTTCAGGTGTTTGGCAAAACTAAGCTTGAAACATATAAATCATAATAGGATAGAGATATCAATGCCCATGGCTTAAACATCTTTACAAATCAGTAATTGAGTCTAATCTCCCTGCACTCTCAATTTCTCCCCATACAACATTTCAGAAAAACCCAAAGGCAAGCCAAAAACTTCAAAGCAGAGCCAAGCAGCCTAAGCAGCTCTGTGGAGCTATCTATTGCCATGTCCTCCGTTCAAAATCACAGAACCACAGGATGGGTCAGGTTGGAAGGGACCACAGTGGTTCTTCTCTATCAACCTCCCTTCCCCAGCAGTCATCCCAGAGCACATGGCACAGGATTGTGTCCAGCCAGTTCTTGAGTATCTCCATTGAGGGAGACTCCACCAACTCTCCAGGCAACCCATTCCAGTGCACAGTCATCTGCAAAGTAAAGAAGTTCTTCCTCACGTCTAGGTGGAATTTCTGTGCATCAGTTTCTGCCCATTGCCTCTTGTCCTATTGTTCAGCACCTCTGATAAGAGCCTGGATCCATCCTATTGACACCCTGCTGTCAGACACCTGTGTACATTGATAAGGCGCCCCCCCAGTCATCTCTTTGAGGCTGAACAGGACCAGTTCCTCAGCCTTTCCTTGTAAAAGAGATGCTCCAGCTCTTTAATCATCTTTGTAACCCTCTGCTGGGCCCGCTCCCGGAGCTCCATGTCTCTCTTGTCCTGAGGAGCCCAGAACTGGACACAGCACTCCAGGTGAGGCCTCACCACGGCTGAGTATAGGGACAGGATCACTCCCTCCACCTGCTGGAAATGCTCTTCCTAATGCACCCAGGGTAGCCTTCTTGGGCAGTACTGGCTCATTCACACTCTCTCTGCTGCATTTGGGATTGATAAATTGCTCTAGGGGAAACAACTGAAAGACTTTTTTTTCATTATTTTTCCAGAGAAATTTCTTTTTAGAGCTAAGAAGCTAACAGTGGTATTTGTTTATTTGGGTGTTGGGTTGTTTTGGCTGTACTTTTTTTATAATTCTTCTTTTTTAAAAAATTTTATTCAGCCTCATTTAGAAGTTGCCTTAGGCATTGGAGTTGCTCATCAAGCACAAATATAGGTTGGATGGAGCTCTGAGTGACCCAGTCTACTGAGTGGCATCCCTGTCCATGGAAAAGGGTTGGAACTAGATGATCTTTAAGGTCCTTTCCAACCCAAAGCATTCTATGATCTTGTGTGATTAAGTGCATTGTAGACCAAGGCTTCTAAGGCAACTACTGATAGGACACATATACTAGAGTACCTTAAAAAAGAAAAAAATATAAAAGGCCTGAGACATAGCAAGTTAACCATTTTGTCTCAATGAAATATTTTTACTTTGTCAGGAGATAAAGGCTTATTTGGTGAAGAAGTGGAAAAAAAACCTCAGAAAAAACAAACAAAGGGGAAGAAAATGATCTAATCTCTTTTCTTTTTATTCCTGTATATACCTCACAGAAAAAGAATAATGACTATTTTAATTTATTGCTGATTCATATTGTTTTAATCAAGTTAAAACAGGCCACACAGAACTGAGTGTTTCTTGTGCTAGATGTTGTACATGGGTGTTATGCACTTATCCGCTTTCTTTCCAAGCATCTTACATAATATACTTCAGTTTCTTATTATGATGGATTTGAAATGATTTAAGCATTTTTTATTTTGCAATCTGGTTAATCTCTGCAGTTCCTTCTATGGAGTAAATAAGCCTTTAGGCTTTTGAAATATACATCTAAACTGGCAGCTCTACATATTACTACCCTTTTGGAAATTTCTCTTGGAAGAATCATATTTATTGTTAAGGAACATCTGTAAACACAGCTTTTATGAAAATATCTTGAAGACCCCTGCAACTACTTCATAGACTTATAACAAAGTTTTATTCCTATTAAAATAATTCAGTTATAAAGATGAATTGAGAGATAGATCACTGGAATAAATATTACTCAAAGTTCTTGTACCACAATCATCTAAACACTTTAATATTTATAATTACCCTTAACTAGTATATAAGAAATTAGTACCATGTTACAAGCTCATCTTCATTTTTATTTTGCATTTCATAAAACCCATACACAGTTTATCCAGGCATTTAAGATGATGATGTAAGCATTATAGTTAAGTGTCAGATGAAGCTTTCCACCAAAAATAAAGATCCAGGCACAGCTCTTAGTGTCACTAGATCTAAGAATAAAGCAAATATTAACAATTATTCATCTTTATTCATGTAACAACTATTTCAAACAAAGAGAAGGAAAATTCCTTCAGGCCCAGAGGCCTGCAGAAACTTCTGTGAATCTCCTAGAGCCCTGACATGATGCCTCAATGATAGATAAAAGGATCTGTTGGCCCTTCTGGTGTGAATTCCATGCAGAGAAAACTTTTTTTTTTGGTAACAACTTCTATTCTTTTTTTACAAAAGCTGTAGGAAAGAAAAGGAAATTATTCTTCCTCCTTTTGGTATTACAGATCTCCTTTGCATTTTGGAAACTGAAAAGATGCAGAATTGGCACTATCATGCGTGCTAAACATTCTGCTCAGTTTTACAAACATATTTGAACTGGAAGGTCAAATTAGAGCCCTAAAGAAGTAAACGAACTGCAAGAACAATTGTTGTTTTTTGTTAGTTAGAGCAAAACAGTTGCTATCTACACCTGAAGTCCTCCTCGCTAGTACAGTGAGAGTACAACTCCTCTCTAGTACAAACTTGTAGTTGTTCCGGTTCCTGGTAAAAAGATATAGTCCTGTCAATTTACATACACAATGAGATGCATAATCAATAAAATATTTTGTCTTAAATATTAATTTTATACCTGCAAAAACAGCATTTTTTTTAATTTTAGCAAAAAGATTTGCAAGTGCTTATTTTTTAATACTTTTTCTAGCATTTGCATGAACGTATACACTACTACTTTTAGGGAAAACATAACAAAACGTCTGTAAAAGAATGTCTTGAACAGTGCTGCTACATTTTGGCAGCTTTGCATAAGTATAGTATAGGAAAGAATGCATCTGAAATGCTTCTTGTTATTCAGTATAAATTTAAGGCAAATTACAGTGATGCATGACACAATCTGAGGTAACAGCATACAACAGACACTTAGTGAAGAACACCTACTCTTACCATTAACAAAGGTCTCCTCCCCAGCACTATACAGCAGAAAGTGGAGTAGACAACATGGAAGAGTGTTGGTCAGATGTGGAGGTTTGCTCCTGTTCTGAACAGCATTTATAAACTGTTTATAACTCAATGTCTTTTCACCTGTGGAACACTGCTTTCCAAAACAGTAAGATCAATGTACAGATTTTAAGTTTCCTATCAGTATCATTGCTCCTGGCATTTCCCAGCTCCAAGGTAAAGATCTTTCTACTCATGACATCTACAGTAACTACAAAGATTTGTCTGCTAGCAATGAGCAAAAGATCAACATAATGGGAGTTACACAGAGTTTTTGGCTGCTAGGTACAGTTATAGAAGACTTCTTACTGTTTTGGACAGGAAGATGGGTTTGCTGAACTGAAGTCCCAGAACAGGCTTTTTCAAAAATGTCCTCAAATAATTTTTACACAAATTCCTCAGTATTATTATGTAGCCATGACCATCCTGTCAGTCATCAGCTATGGTGGTTACATGATCACTCAAATTTTATGAATACAATAATAACATGTTTCCAACACAGGCTGGGGTAGAAGTGACAAAATTCTTGCCTTTTATTCATCAGATAGAAGAGAATTTAGTTAGGATTCGTAACAACTATGACGAAAGGAGGTATTTAACCCAGATAAACTAACTCCACTTTTATCTTTATTCACCAGGATGCGCATTATGGTACAACCAACTCTGACCCTTCATCTGGACACCTGTGGCATGTGACATCCTTCTGTCTGGGCTGCATGCCCACTGTGTGCCTTACATTGAGCCTACTATTCACCCCAAAATCAAGAGTTATGAATCTGCAAGTATCCTCTGTTTCCACAACTGAGGTATAGTTCATAAGATACCGCATTAAAAGAAAGATTCACCTAGTGAGATGAATTGCTTTAAAATAAGTTGCCCTAAAATTAGGAACCTAAAGCTATATTTAGACAATTAAAGGACTGTCCCAGTTTTCAAAAGTTTCCTTATCTGGCTGGAGCTACTGGGTGATCATCTTGCTTAGAACAATCAGGCCACCTATTTAAAGTGTGTTGACTAAGTTTCTTAAAATCAGTTTAAATATTGATTACTGAAATAGACTCCATCACTAAAAAGTGCTTAGAGTAGAGCATTCAATTGCTCTGAAGGAAAATTAAGACAAGCAAAGGGTTTCAAAAAATATATCTGAGAAACTTAGGTAAAGGTAAGCAGATTGCATCACTGTTGCTTAATTCTTTATACCTACTAAGATGACTATGGAATACTGCTAGCTTCATCAGAATCAAATATTTTAATTCACTTCTTATGCAGTTCGGGATGACTTGAAAAATTAATATACAGTTTTTCCTTAAAATGCAAACACACACACTACCAAAAAACACAAGTATCTGTTTCTACTTAAAAAAAAAAAAACCAAAAAAACCCCAGAAAAATTACATTAGATTTTCCATTGCTACAAACTTACAAGTACAAATCTGTTTGATTTCCTACAGAAGCTATATTGCCTTTCCAGAGATTTTCTCAAAGTTGTAAATGACATTTTTAAAAGTAAAAAATTATTTAAGGTTAAGACTCTAAGAGCCATCAACAAGAAGATCTTTATCTCCATTTTGATAACATAATTATCTGACTCAGTAAAACTTGCAGTTTGTAATCCATCTGTAGTAGACATTGCAATGCAAAATTAAAACAATAAACAACCAAAATACAAAAGTGTTTCAGATGCCCTCATGCAGCAACAGAAAAAAAAAATGTCCCTTTTGTTCTTCTTTTCATGTAACCCTTGGAAACTCACACTGAAACTTGATGTTGTGCTGTTGAAAAAAATAATCCAGGTGGACCTGCAGTAACAAAATGCAGCACAAATGTTGTGTATATTGTTTTTTCTGACAAATAATATCTAGATGCTCAGTTTGATTAATCCTTCTCTCGTCAACTCTTAATCTTTATGATACTTTATCAGAAAATTTATCAGAAATATTATTATAAACTATGGTTCTGTATTGGCAGCAGTCAGCAATAAGCACTACATTCTTACCTTGGTATTTTATTTGGTTATATCCAAAGTCATCCAAATTGTGCAAAAGCTATTTTCCTCAAATTTAACTGTTAGATGCCTCAGTCTGAAACTGCTAAAGATGGATGGATTCAAAGGGATCAGCTGTCAGTATTCTGATACTTGAATAAATCCACTTTCCAAATACTAAAATTAAGTTGCTGTTATCTAAATCTTTCCTGTCTGATAAACAGAGCAGTAATGATTGCTTACTTTTTATTTCATAGTATAAGTGAAAAATTTTACATGCATGCATCTTTCTGTAATTATTAGTAATTTCATATACGTGTCTATAAACACTTCATTTCATGCAGAGCAAACTACATTCCCTGAACAGGTATTGAAACATTGACACTTTATTTTATGCAAGGCATAAATTTTCTGTGTTATATAAGCAAGATATTGCACCCTACGTCATTTTCCCCATATGTTATTTATGAAGACAGTGAGGCCATTTTAAATTTTAGGGTGGCATCCTTTCTCATGAGCCTTCCTACAAAAGCCTTGAGGGGTCTGAATAATGACCTCTGAAGACCTCAGTCTTTTCTCTCTGCTACAGTTTAACTGTAGTAGCTTAACTGTATATTTAAAAAAATACTGCAGATTTTTCTTCTAATGAAGTATCTCACAAAGTCTTTCAGAAACTGAGTATGAAAATCCACCCTCACAGAAAATAAATATCAGAGTATGTAACGCTTTTCTTTGGACTTGCAGGATACTGAAACAGTAAAATCATATATTGTTTCACATTCCTCTGCCTGGATTAAAAAAGTAGGATGCAACTACAAATGTTGGTGCAACACACCAACAGAAAACTGAATCTTATCAGTTACTATCTACCTTTCAACGAAGACAATGTTACCACAAAATATGATTTGTCATCCTTAGATGAAGGCAAGATTCTTGTTTGAGAGTTAACATTTTTCAAAAAGAAACCAGAAAAAAAAATTCACCATAAGCATGATCATCTTCTCATATCTAAAATGAATCTGAACCTTTGGATTTAGCTTAGCACTGGTACACCTTATCTAAAAAGCTTAACTGCTTGTGCAACAAATTGCCATCTACATTCATTAAAATTCTCAAAATACATGGATTTACTGAAGTGAATGCACTGCCCTATACTTCTCATATTTGACCCAACTCAGATATATGACATAATGAATACCTGGATCTGGCTATGATGGCCAACATGCAAAATAATTAATCATGAAAAGACATAGCATCTCAAAAATTTCACTGCTGACATCCTAAAAATACTTGCAAGACTGACATCAAGAAGATATAAAGGAGTTTGGAAATTTGTTGAAATATAAAGAAAACTAGAACACACAGCTTGCAATGTTTTCATGTGAAGAACATTTCAAAATATACACAAAAAAAAAAAAGAACACCAGGAAGGGTTATTTCAGACTTACTGTTCTACACGGTGTAAAATAAACTGCAATTTATTTTTGTGGCAAAGTATTGTACTATACTATACTGATAGGTATCAGAATATCTATCCCCTTTCTGAAAAATTCAACAGATTTCTAACGCTGCCCACTACTAGTAACATATTAGTTAAAGATTGTTTCATTTTTAATTGTCTATACTGACACTAAGCAAAGACACTACTTCGTACTTTGCATCTAATATAACAGTGAGGGGAAAAAATGGAATTACTATAAAAATAACCCTGGTAGACTGAGGAAGAGGACAGATCTCACACAGCCTCCCTCATAATCCTGGGACGCTCAAGTGAGGTCTTGGAAACTTTCTGATGTTAGCTAATAGTTTTCATCTCCTTAATGTGGGCAGCATCCTATGTCCTAGTTTAGCAGAACACAGAAAGTCTTTTCTAATGAGGAAACATAACAGGCAAACACAAAAGACCCAACACAGTGAAGCACACAAAGCAAACCAATGCCATTTAATTTGATTGTGCTGGGTTGGTTGCCTCCTTAATGTAAGTTTGTAGCTGACAAACTGTGAGCATTTTTAGATGTATTATTTATGTCAGTTCTTCAGGCAAAAGCAGGACATGTTTGCAGCAACAAAGCTCACTTTTACACTGTTCAAAAGCCTGCCAGTCTTACAAAGAATAAAACTTGTTCAGCTACAAACTTTTCATTTTATGACTTTCACAGTGCACTCAATGCAAGGGTAGGAATTAATTTTGGACCTTAAAGGACACAAGTTAAGCCCTCAAGCAGAAGATGTAACATAAAGCCTTTGTGAAGGGTACAACCAGCACAAATTCTTAGAGTGCACATGACAAATTCAAATCTTCTAGCACCTAACATTCTGTTGCTAAAAAGAAGTCTCTTAGTCCTCATTCTACAGATAAAGCTTCAAAAGTAACAAAATTTAACTGATGGAGACAACCTGAAAGAAAAACTCAGCGATGCGAGCTCTGTCCTGCTTAAGCCTGAGTGCAGTCTTAGCTCTGAAGTCCATCACTGTCAACTTTAGTCATTTAACCATGATCATTTAGTGGATACATGGTGTATGAAGCAGATTCGGGAACTGGAGAGGCTGCTGGGAAGAAAATGCAGAGAAAAGCTGGAAGGTGTGTCAGAAAACTACTACCAAATGCAGAAATAAAAAATTTCTTCAAACATAATATGAAGACATATGGCATAAATATGTCTGTGCTTTGTATCTGTGGCCAAAACAGTGCTGATAGCACACGTGTGTTTTGGCTATTGCTTCATTCCTTGGAATGCTTCCTTTCCTATTTCAAACAGGCTGGGACTGGGCTTGAGGTTGGGAGTTCATGGTCAAGACAGGTGACCCATACCACCGAGTGTCACACTCAGCAATAAATGCTCAGGGAGATGAGGAGGAAGGGGTGAATATTTGTGGTTATATTTCTCTGTGCAAGCAACCATTACATGTGCTGAGGCCCTGATTCCTAGGAAGCAGTTGGACATCTAACTGCTGATAGAAAGGAATGAATAAAGTCCTCTTCTTGCTCTGCTTGCATACAGAGCTTTTACCTTCCCTGTTAAATTGTCACTATCTTGATCCACGAGTGTTCTCACCTTCCTTCTATTTGCCCCTCAAGAACTGCCCCCCTATTTGCATTTCAAGAGAGAGGAGGGAGCAAGGGGCTGGGTGGGTGGGTGTTTGGCTGCTGGCTGGGGTCAGCCTATCACAGCCCCGAAGGTACTGAGCAGGTATTACTAAGTGTTTAATTGTTTTTCCAAAGACTGTATCTTACCAGGAATAAAGAGGCATACATAAATAATTTTATTAAAAAAAAAAAAAAAAAAAAAACCAACAAAAAACCAAACCAAAAACCATCAAACAAAAACCAAGTCACTTGTTGCATAATGGTGGAATTGTAAAATAAAAAATATAAGAAACCATTATAATACTAAATTAAATGATGTACACAAGTTTTTAATAGTTCTTATAGTTCTTCAGCCTTCAACCACAGTTCATTCACACTGCTCCTTACATTACTGTATGTAAACTTTGAGTTTCAACAGTTATTTTTTCAATTTCAGAAGAGACCAATTCATATTAAGTGCTTTAAAGCATTATGTAAAAAGACCTTGTCAAAAGCCTGAACCAATTCTATAATGTAATAAAACCCAGTGAAATCTTACTTCTATGATTTTTATAAAACCCTTCACCATAAGCCCCCCAAACTAAGAGGAAGGAAATCAATGACAGATAACATTGGAAAGGAAACTATGAACTTGTCCTTAGGTCTGTACTACATACCTGCTTTCACTAGTTCAACCTTTGTTCTTCCTGGCACCAAATCTAGTCACTAAGATACTCCTGAGATTGCAAAGATAACACATCAACACAGAATCTGATAAATGAATGCCAAAATATTCTGCCTGCCTTATCTTTAGGTGTTGTAGATTTCCAGTGACTGGGGACTTTCTGAGTGCCTAAATGTGGTACAAACAAAAATCAAATAGTATAAACAATACATCTCTGCCTCAGTAGCAAAGACACTTTGAAAAGAAAGGACCTCAGACACTGCCCTTGACAAAGAATATGACTTTTTTCTCACTTTTCACAAAAAGAACATTTAATTTTCTGTGTTTACAAAAAAAGCACATAATCTGACAATCTAAATGATACAGTTCTCTAGGCCTGTATTTCAAAAGGACAATCTTTCAGAAGTTTAAAAGATATAAACACTAGCATCAAACAGATGCTGGTGTCTCACGTTTCTCTTTACACTCATTTATAGAAGAGATACCATAATTTAGCTCTTCACTTATATCCAATGAGATTACTTTATAATGGAAAAAATACTTTATAATGGAAAAAAAGCCTTCAAATATTATTTCATAAAATGTGTAGCTGTACACATCATAAGAATTGTCATATGGCTATCTGATACAGTTTCTTGTGCTAGAGCTGCAATTCTTTTCAGAATTCAAAGGTTAACAAGATTCTTAGAAGAACTTAGAATGAGAAGAATGACTCATTTCAGTTAAAAATTACAATAATTTTTACAAGGCATAAAGAATCCAGGAAAAATCCTCAGAGAACACAGTAATTACCTCTGTTCTCCTAGGTTTGAGTATAGCTGTTTTAACTTCAGTTTTCAGTATGGCAAAACAAATGTATGTTACCATCAGAAACTATGCTTGTAGACAGCTCTACTGTTAAGTGTGAATTTGTTTTACCCACTTGACAAAGGTTATTTGCCAATTAAAGCTTCAAATAAAATTACTTATTCCAAAGTGATTTGCAACAGTAACCCAGCAAACAATTAATCTCTTAAAATCTATTACCTGAATTAGAGCCTCTTAAGCACTTCTGAAAATACGTATTTTTAGTTTCACATTATACTTTGTTTTCGAGCATACTGATTTATGAATATCAACATTAGATACTTACTTATAACTTTCAAACACAGATAACAGCTCTGTGAAAGCATATATCATAATTTATAGCATAATCAATTAAAAGCTATTTTACCTGTAAAATGGAACTAAATAATTCAGACTGCTCCACATTACCACAATCAATGCAGCATCTTTTGCAGCATCTGAGAAAAATACTACATGAAACGATGATCTTTCAAATCGGAGATGATTTGTGGTTTACACCAGGCATATACTTATATACATACATATATACAAAAGAAAATTCTTGCAATTGGGTAAGATGATCATTCAACCAATGTTTGGGTTTTTCATAATTTTCATCCCTTGAAACACCCCAGGATTCCTAGTGCTCCAATGAAGTACCTACACTGTACTCAGTACTCTCAAAGAAAATACTGCCTGGAAAATGTGACACCCTTAGTTTTGCATCAGTTCAAACTTAAATTTAAATTAGCATACCCTGGTCTGCCAGCCTCACCACAGCATGTTATTGTTCTCACACCAGTCTCTAAAAACTTCTCCAGATGTAATCTCACTAATCTCACTGTCTAACTATTGGTCTTCAGAGTAGAGTCACTAAGATGATCAGAGGGCTGGAGCACCTCTCCTTTGAGGAGAGTCTCAGAGAGCTGGAGTTGTTCAGCCTGGAGAAGAGAAGGCTCCAGGGAGACCTTATAGCACCGTCCAGCACCTGAAAGGACCTACCAGAAAGATGGGGAGGGACTTTTTACAAGATCATGCAGTGACAGGACAAGGAGGAATGGCTTTAAAATGAAAGAGGGTTGATTTAGATCAGATATTTGGCAGAAATTGTTTACTGTGGGGAGAGTGAGGCATTGGCACTGGTTGCCCAGAGAAGCTACGGCTGTCCCATCCCTGGAAGTGTTCAATGCCAGGTTGGATGGGGTTCTGAGCATCCTGGTTTAATGGAAAGTGCCCTGCCAATGGCAGTCAGTTTGGAAATGTATGGTTCTTCAGGTCTTTTCTAAACCAAACCATTCTGATTCTATGGTTTCCAGAACACATTCTCTTTTTCAGAGTATATTTTTAATTTTCCAAAATTCTGACATGACACTAAAAATTTTCTACAGAGATAGAATTAAAATGCCACTGACTCTTAAGACCTTTAAGTTCTCTGAAACATGGCTGGGCAATTTTTCTGCTACCAAATGATATAGTCAGTTCTGTAATTTTAGTTCAGTTTTAAAAATGCCTGTAGAGAGTAGTTAATTCTGTAGTTAATATGCTTATGATGTACAGTCATGTCCACTCAAACCAAATTTAGTACAAAGCAAGGAGCCAAAAATGAGAGCGAAAAAGTGTCTTTCCTAGAATAAACTGAGGACTAAGTTCAGTCTCAGGGTACATCTTCAGACTTTGGTTATCCAACATTATCAGCATGCAGGTCACCCAGGCAGAACTGCTAGGTATGATGCTCCTTTTCATTGTTCTTGCATCACTGAGCGTAAATTAAAATGTATCCCTCTCCCCAAATATTTTAGTACCTTAGGAAACACTGGATTCACCAGATACACAGTTTGCATTGTACTTTTGCTATGTGTTACCATACCCATTTTTTAACCCAAGAATATGCTCAGTGCCTTGTGGAAAGAGGGCAATTGCATGACTAGGTGAGCAGGCTGTTCTTAGTGCCTAAGAAATGCTCTCTAAAGTGATCACTGTCAAATACTTTTCATTACAGAAGTGGAACAGACAGCTGGAACTGGGGGTTCAGATGTGTCCTTTCAAAATTGAAAAAAAACCGAACTTGTATTAATATTTTTTATAAATTCCCTCCATAAATGGTACTGTACAGGTACTGAAACTGATCTTAATTAAATAAGAATCAACACATTTTTCCACAATACTGGTTCTCCCTATCCCAGCTTTCTCCCTGTCCCTCCTCCCCACCCCCCTGGTATTTTAAGATTTCTTACATAACATGGGAGGAAATTTACTTTCAGAGTTTTTAAATTTTTAAATAATGTTTCAGACTCTGTTGCACAAAAATTAGTCCTTCTCAACACCACCCCCACCCAGTAATCCCTATCATTTCTATAGCAGTATAAAAATGCTATAGAGGCAAAATACAAACTCACTGACCAAAAAGCAAAGCAATGTATCACTGTGTATGCTATATGATTTAAGCATGGATTGTTAAATACATTAAATATGCAAGGCTACAAGAGCTCAAAAGCAGATACAAAAGTCCATCTTCAAAATTTAGAGAGATAGAAGCTGGATCAGTTTTATATTCACATTATAAAGTCAGGGTTTCAATACATGGTGATCATACTCTAGCCCTCAACTTAATTCTGTTCACAGCAAATCAGTTCTAGATAATGTCTCATACACTTCCACTGAGAATAATTACATTTTTATAGCCATCATAAGAAACATCCATCAAATGAAGATGATTTGCTGATAGGAAACAGTACGACTCCAAACAACCAAGACTTCAACATAAGAACATTTCCTATCAGGATTGTTAGACTATGAACAAACTAGTAGCAAAAATCAAAAGTATAAAGCCATGTTTTCATGTTCTAGCTCAGCTGATCTACCAGCTAACATTTCTTTACCTCCAATCACAGAGTTCCAACTATATTCTTATGCTGGCTACAGCAAACTAGTAAACCCAACATGATCCGATGTAGTAGAAAAAGCAATAGAAAAGTATTTAGTTTTAGTCTTTTTTTTCCTCACTGAATCAGGGCACCATGGGTCAGATGAGATGAGAGAAGTAGACAGTTCCAGCCAGAATTGTATGGGGGTTCTTCTTCATCCACTTTAACATGAAACCACCACCTATATTGCCTACTCACACTATCATTTAAACTAAAAAGGTAATCAGATACTGGCATATTTTGGCACTGCCATGTGGTTCTGACTGTGTTGGTATTTTAAACAAAGAACTGTGCAAGTTTCCCAGAATATAATTCATAAAACTAAATTGCAATAGCGTATCAATGAGCTGGTGAGTCATATACCTTTCACTGATGTTCATGCTTGACAAAAGCAAAATATAATTCCTAGAAATTGCTGGTTCAGTCACAAACACGCTGTGCCCATCCACCATTCTGACAGGATGGTGTTGCTCAGACAGTCTAAAAAAATAACTAGTAGGAACTCCATAGAAGGGAACATGATGCAGCATAGCACAATTATCATACCTTTTGTTCTTTCTAGTGCCAAAAATCTAGTTTGGTTAGTAAGTTGTCAAAAGGACTACCCTGTAGAGTAGAAGGGACCTTGAACTCCTAGTGAGCTTCTACGAGAATGTGTCATAGAAGACGCATCTTGCACCAACAGGCACTAAATCAGGAAAGGTGAGCTACTGGCATTGATAAGAAGTTTGTACTTCAGCACAAATTTTTGTTGAAACATAATTTAAACAAAGCACTGTTTTGTTTCTGAATAAATTTGACACTAACCACAAAAATTTCATAAACATTCTACACTAAATTAGGGGGGCGGTGTCCTTAGAAAAATTCCTTAAACCAGATGAAAAAACAAGTGAAGCTCTTGAGCAAACTGTGGAATGGCTGCACTTTTGTTTTTTACTAATATGTCTTAACTTCTTTCTTAAAAGTAAAAAGATAGAGCTAAATGAATAAAAAACACTCTCCATCCTGTGTGTTCTACATACACCCGCAAGTTCCTGGTTTATTACTTCAACATTTAAATATAAGTGCAGGTTGATGGGCAGCACTCTATTTTGTACGTAGATTTCACTTGTCTAAGTAGTCACAGCCTCCCAGTGAGCATGCTCTGTTTCACCCCATTCCTTTTTCTTTCTTATAGTCCATCTTCACAACAAAGCACAGTAGAAGCAGGGAAGGTACATGCATTTGCACTCAAGTTCCACTACCTTCCCTTGTTCTTCCACCTTCAGCTGCAGTTCTATGCATCATAGTAGGAGCATGACAAGACACAGCTAAAGAAAAAAACCTGGATTTATTTTCTTAGGCCTAGTGGTCTCACTCTTGGATTCTAGATGCACAGTTTGTCAATGAACTTCCAACCAGCTCTGCCTGTGCCAGGTCTCTTCCCTCTCCACACATAAAGGACTGCTTACAAACTAGAATGGGGCACAAAGGAGTGCAGACAGTGCTGAGAGCTACATTTGGGCCACGGTTCACTAGCTGAAGGGTTTTGCTGCAGAGATTTCTATACCTATGGCACTAAAATCTAACATTTTACTTCACATTCCATACATCATGTATATGATATATAAGTTTTTTATAGTATCCATTTTGAGGCAAAAAAATTGTTTTCTTCCACTATGCTCAAAATCCCATTTTCTGCCTGTTTTTCCTGAAGAATTACTTGAACAATTGAATGCTACATACAATAAATGATGATAAAAAGCACACTGCATACAAAAGTACAGCAAGTCTGTTCCCACAGAACATGCACAACCATATCTGAAAAATTACAAAAGATTGACGTAAGACAAGTGGAAAAATACCCCAACTTTATTTTAAAGTTCAAATAAGAAATTGAAGATAAGATGCTGAGAAAACACATGAGAATTCAAAAAGGCAGCTGCAGTGGTCCAAAGCCTTTTGATATGGTGTCATGTAGAGCACATGGAAGGGCAAAAAAGGCAAACTGCTGCCAAGAACACAGGTAGAATATTAGGTAGAGAAACTTAGGACAGATAAACAGATACTGTGAATCTCATCTAATCAGATCACCGGATGTACTGAGATTCAAAATGCCAAATGAAATCTGTCATAGAAGCAAGAGAACAATGGATTTTTGTAGCTGAAAGTGATGAAATAATGGTATAGATAAAGGAAAATAGAGAATTCATATAATGTTCTGCTAGAGACAATAAGGTGTTCACTGCTACTGCCCCTAACA
Source organism: Pseudorectes ferrugineus (assembly GCA_008033365.1). Classification (NCBI taxonomy): domain Eukaryota; kingdom Metazoa; phylum Chordata; class Aves; order Passeriformes; genus Pseudorectes; species Pseudorectes ferrugineus. The sequence goes on from QWTY01021427.1 coordinate 19,451, forward strand.
AGTTTCACAGAAGTTCAATCTAGAGAAAATGCAGAGAACAAATAGGAGCCCATCTTAGCACTCTGGCTGAGCAACTAGATTCTAGTGCATCTTTCCATTATAAAGTAAGATTATACTAATAGTAGCTCAAGTTAAGCCAAGGAGATCCTCAAAAAATTCTGTCCCCACTGTGTTGGGTCACATACTGTACTTTTCAGCATTTATCCCAAAAATTCCGTAGTGCTCACACATTTGTATTAAAACAGTTTCCATGCACTAGTCAATGTTACATTTATACTTTAAGTAAAGGGAATTGGGTTACTTTTAGAACAAAAGGAATCCAAAAGACAGACATCCACACACTGGTTAATACTATTCTAAATATGGATTCCATAGATTAACAGATTTCAATCCAGAAAGATTAATCTAGTAGTAATTCTAATACATTATTTATATCCTCCTAATACAGCTTACTTTTAGAAAGCAGATCGGTCTGTTCCGCTGTGCTGCAGATGGAAACAGCAGCATATTGTCACAGCAACTACAAAAACGGTGTTCTGCCTTCCAGTTTAGTGGTTCCCTGATGAAGAGAATTGATCATCTAGCAGAATTCTTTCTGTTCAGCAATTTTTCTAACACATAAACCCCAAATTCAGTTTGCTAATACACCAAAAGCAGTATTCCTCTTTACTGTAACATAATTAACTTACTCAATTCAGTCTGGATTTTGGACCTACCTCAAAAGAAGCACTACTTAACAGTACAAGCTGTGTCATTATGCAGCCAAGAGGAACTACCAGGTCTGTCCATGTCTACTCTTTAAAAAATCTCTTCACATGTATTTTTTTACAACCTCGTCTGTCCTGTAGAAAGTGAAATGGAACATCAAACCCACTTCATGCGTTTTACTGGGAAAATGCAAATAATAAAAACCATATACAATTGTCCATATGCGATGCAGCCTTTTTCTCTTTGCTATTCTAGAATCCTATTTTCCCATATTGTCAATAAAACAAACAAGTAGTTCTCTAAACTACAGTTAAGTACATTTGATATGCATCAGACTAGAGGAATAAAAGCAAATTAATCTGACTGACGAACAGCAGGTCCTATGTGGGAGGACTTGTTGCTTCTGGATGTGCCAGTGCTAAGTGGTCTGCTGCAGTGGGGCTTGGTTTCCACAGATTTTTGCCTTACGACTGGTATCTGTTCCTATTCCAAAGTTCCTGTACAACATTTCACATAGAGCATTTAGGAGTCTCCTATGTATACGTAATTTCCTAAAATTTCCTAAATATTAGCAGTTATCGGAATAAAACTTACCAAATCATAAATTGTGGCTGGAATGAAAAAAGAGGGCAGAAAACATTGAGGAAATGCACAAAAAGGGAGACTGTAAATTTATTTCCATACAAATGGTCAGCACACAGTTAGCTTTTTCCAGAAGAATGACTGGCATGCAGTTTTCACCTTTTTCCAAGAATCATAGGTGTAATGTTTCATGCTATTCATACATGCGTGTTGTTTTTTTAACAAACATCTTGCTGTATCCAATTGGAACACAGTCAGAATGCTCCAGAGTCATCTATTCTTTCCAATTCAGGGAGCTCACTGAATGTAACACTCCGCATTGCCTGGTTTCTTTCACTATTTAATGTATTTTAGTTCCTTCACCATGTCTGACCTTTTTGATGTTTTAAAGAATGTTCTTTGCTCTGTTTCTTATTAATTAAATAGTTTCCATGACTTACTTTCTTAGTCAGTAGACTGCTTGACTTGAAAACTAATATGACAAGAAAAACAGTGGGGTAAGCACACAGATGGAGCTTTGTTTTTCTACTAAAGGGCTTTTCAGAGTTGCACTATAATTCTAGCTCTCCTCTTCCTGAGACACATACTAATTTTAATCTGAAAATGGAAACTGAGATATTCTAGATTATGTCTTTTTCTGATCTTCTAACCTTACTTTTTAAAAAGTCCCTGAAATTCTTGTTTCTTACACTTTTTTGAGGGGAGAGTGTGTGTGTGTGTGTTTGGTTTTGTTTGTTTGGGTTTTTTTGGTTAGTCATGTCTCCATTTTCTATACATCTTTTTACCAAAACATGAATTGAAATTTTTGCATTTATGGAAGAAATTGCGAATCATCTTCACCATTTGCTTCCTCTCCGTTTCCCTTAGGTAAAATCCCATTTTACTTCCCAAGCTGCTAGCTAATTATTTTCAATTTGCTTCAGAATCTGTATTAGCAGTGCACTTTAGCAAAAAGTCTAAATCCAAAGCAAAACTCAAAATAGCTTTTAAAAGCTACTGAACAAAATACAAATGAAAGAAATAATGCCATTAAAGTTGGGAGAAGCATCAAATTATTCATTTAGTTGAGTGTTCATAATGTCAAATATTTTTTGATTCTACATACTTCTACAAATCATACAAGATTGATTAGTCTAAGTAGTGCAAGCTCTCCTCACACATAGATAGAAGAAAACGAGATATACAAAATATGAAAATAAGATCTCTTAAACATTTGACCTGCAAAATATTAAGATCTGATTAACCTTTTGTCAAAGTCATGGAATTTTTTTCATAAAGACTACAAGGAGAAAGCCTTGTCTAATGAGTAAGTTTCTACAGACTGGTAGCATTTTCAAAAATGTAAGATCACTAATGAATCAGGACATTTAATTTCTTCATTTTCAATATGTCCAAATGTTTTCTTGTTCATACTCCCATCTCCAGCCTTTAGAAACAATACATCCTATCTCCTAATGCTCAAATGAAAGGTAAAATAACTTTAAATAGAAACTTGATAACAAACTACTAATAAGGGGAACTGATAAATTTATAGCACTCTCACATAGAGCAGATATACTCCAGAAAGCAAATTAAAAAAGAAAGAAGCCCCTCTACCACATTCCATCCCCCATAATTCTAAATTGTATTAAATGTGAAGCAATATTTTTAGCTAAATAATCTGTAAAGGAAACCATCCCCTTCTGATTTGTAATCATTATAATTTAGGTGTTGATATAAAGCATTAGAGAATCACAAATCATTATAATTTAGGTATTGATACAAAGCATTAGGGGATCACGTGATAGCAGAAAAAGCACTGTTCCAAATAAATCTTGGCAATAGCTAGCCTTAAAAAATGATGATGTCACAGCTTTACAGAGATAAGGGTGTTAGATCATCTAACTTGTTGGTATAAACTTGTTTTTTGAATGTTAAAAAGACATTAATATGCCCAAAAGACTTCCAGCTTCTTCAGCTGTAACAGTAGGTGGTATCTTTCCTTACTTCTGAATTATTTCCTTAATTCTGAAATGCTGTTACCATATATCTCTTCAGTATTTTGCAGTACTATATATAAAAATTCCTTTAACTAATTTGCTACTTTAACTTGGCCATTTCGTACTAGAATCACTGATTGCTTATCATCCGCAGAAACAGTTTATATGAAATCTGATCTGTTCTTTTAGTGTGATATCTTTTGGATGTATACACTGACTTTTTCTCAGTGACTGCATGCATAATGAAAAAATGTAAAGAAAAAAATTATCTTCAGATAGCATTATTTTCTCCCAAAAGCAGACACGAGGAAAAAAAAATTCTTTGGAGTTGAATACTATTAAAGTAAATGGGAGCCTGTGGATTAAAACATTCATAGATACACGGACTGCTAAAAAGCATGAAGAAATAGTTGTGGTTTACTCATCCCTGGAAGTGTTCAAGGCCAGGCTGGACGGGATGTGAGCAACATGGTCTACTGGAAGGAAGACAGAGGGGCTGAGGGGTGAAAATGAGATGATCTTTAAGGTGGTCCCTTCCAATCCAAACCATTCTATAATTCTGATTTTATGAAATAGTAGAGATCTTTAATTCTCCCAGATGTTAGGAATTTTTTTCCTAAAAAAAATATTTTTTTTAATTTGAAGAACCAAGTCCTGCACTCAAATCTCCAAATTTACCTCAGTTATATGTATTCAAAGAGTTTAATACCCTGAAAACTAATCAGAAATACAGAACTCACTCAAACTCTTAGTCACTGAGAATGAGTCAGTAACAATTCGTAGAAATGAAGAACTAGGAGCACAAAAATTTTTTTTTTTTTTTTTGTAGAATTCTATCTTAAATTCTCTCCTTACTGTGTATTTGACGTTGTTCTGGTAATACACAGTAAAACTCATAATATAAAAGTACTCTTGTATTATTGTTCTACCATTGTTGAACTTTGATTTTCATCTGCCACAAAGCATCTTACATAACTGCAATTTAGTGTGCTCTTCACTCTGTCTATGTAATAAGAATCACTGCTGAAATTATGGGATTCACCTTACTGCACAATACTGCAACCTACCTCTGTGAACAGGTCATTGTCTTTCTCAGCTGAGAGACTGCAAATTTCGTAAATTCTTATGATCTAAGTTGTCTGTGAGCTTCTAGAAGAACTAAAGTGATAGTTTCTAAACCTTAAAGTTTATAAAAGAAAAAAACCATACAGTATTTCTACAGTTCTAGGCTGATCATCAGTATTTTCTTGGAATAGCAATCAATATAGCCTTGGAACAGCAGCAAAGATTCTGTGGTTATTTATTGAAAAAACACGCTTTTTTTTTTTTTCCCCAAGACAGTCAGCAATAAAATATGTAATTAATTTCAATGGGCTGTTTCTTTCTTTTGTTGTTTTCGTCCAGCAAGATACAGTGCCTGGGAGGATGGATCAGGATCTTATTTGTGGCATGGGACATTACCCCAGCTATTGACCCTTTGGGTTGTAGCACTACGAGTACATTACTATTTAAGGCAGAGGTGGCTGCATTTGAAGACCTTCTTTGTCCCTCTTCAGAAAAACTACACATTACCAAGGATGCAGGAAAAGCACAAATATGTCAGTGAACACTACTGCCTCTTCTTAGCATACTAACCACCAATGTTGGCCTAGCACAGCAAGTAGCAGATGATCCCCTCCCTCTTCTGCAAGATGGGCACAAAATGCATAACAGCTCATGGAATTCCACTCTGCTGAGATCATTCTGTAACATCTATATATCCTAAAAGCATTTTATAGACAAGCAGCTTAATAACATATATTTCATTTAAATGAAGGAATGAATTCACAGCACAGACAGCTACTTTGGCCTTCAGCAGAGCTATTATGACAGTGCAGCTACACCATATTCTAGTCTAAATAATCTAGCTTCAAGATGATAATAAAATACATTAAAGTACATACAGGTACACTCAGACAATCCTGATATACTGGTTTTATCCACTAGCATCCTGAGCAATTTTCCCTCTCCAACACAAGTCAAGTGTTAAGTTGTTTACAACACAACTCATAACCAATCGCAAGCAAAGCTTCTTCCTGCAAATTTGCAAAGCTGTCTATTCCACTTGTTATTATTAACACCAAATTTTGTAGAAGCCATGTCAAACAGTAGAAGAGATCAGATCAGAAAATACCCTCAAAAGCTGTAATCACAAATAACGGCATAAAAAGACTGCAGCTAAAAGTAATTAAAACTCTAAAGGGTTGACGTTAAAGTGCTTGCAACAGGAGGTTCAGGTGCACCTCAGAAAACAGTAGCTTTTACAGGCTATTTTACTCAGATACAACTTCCACAGAAATCACAACTGCTGTTTTACAATGGTAAATCATGCATTTGGGCATGAATCCATCATTCTTAATACTTTCTTCTTAATCCAGTTATAATCAGTGACAGAATGAATGTGCTAATAACAAAAGTCACCATGTAGCAACAATAGTTACAACCAGAGCAAAAGCAAAGAGAAACTTTGGCTCAGTAGCAACCCATGCCCGAAATTTCTCCCTCCTTTTACCAGGAAGTTAAAAAAAACACTGCCTCATGTACCCACATAGCCCTGAAATGCTGCATTGCTGCTGTAGGAACAGCCACTATCTCAGCACTGAACTTGAAAGGCATCAGGGCTGAGGCTAGCCATGCTTGTTGTGGCTGACTGCCCTTGCCCTGCCTACTGCTTGGGCTTTGCTTTGTTTAGCTGTGACAGCAATTTCTCTGACCAGATGTTTGCAGCTAATTTGTTTTACTTTTCTTAACCTTCTATGGTACAACAACTAACAACAGTTATTCATGTATAAAGAGATAGTTGCATTGCTAATATAATGATGTAGTGTAAAGAAATGCAGGGCTGCTAACAACAGCAGAGGTCTTGAGCAATGGGCACCCAAGATACGATACAGAGGAGTACATGCATGGGATCACACTGGGGTTGGCACTGCAGACTAAAACAGCTACGAGAAACTTCCCAGAGGTCTGTTAAAGAAATGCAGACTTGGCCCTGTGTTTTAAGAGTTGGTTTTAAGGATAACAAACAGAACATAGTAACTGTATCTTACATACATAAATGGCAGCACATAAGGTACTCTGGATGTGGCATGAAGCTGCAGCTCAGTGAAGAGAGAGTGAAGGTACAAAAGTGTGTTACCAAACATACAAAAATAACTACAAATAGATTCCGGGGTAAATAAAAAGAAACCATCAACATGAACTCCATTTTATACTCAGTGAAGAACTTTAAACATAAGAGCTTCCCCTTTTGCCCTGTATTTCCTCTTTTCTTGTTTTAAATGACTTCTCCAGGTCCTCATATTTCCCTAACAAAGGTCTCAATTGAAACTTCGTAGGTACTGCTTGCCTACTCTAGCTGTGATTTCATTTCACTTCCTTCTCTTCCTGCTTTACTTTGGTGCCTAACACTAAATAATGTTTTTAGTCCCCCAGCAGCCAGCTGAGAGATCCATAAGCAATCTGAGAATAATTCTTGTTATGAGTATCATCACAAAAAGAGTGAATGAAATCCAAGTACATAAATGTGTAACTAGACACTTGAAGGATTTACAATTTCAATAAAAACATGACAAGTGCATGAAAAAGAACTGTAAACCAATGTGTACATGAGAAAGAGACTTGCATAGCTGAACCGAACTTTGGTCACAAGTTAAACCTTTAAAGCCTAGCACCTTCAATGCAAGACTGTCAGTGGCTAGAGGACAGCAGTATGAACTTGAAAACTCAAGGCTGTGGGGCGAAGTAACAGCACTTGACAGTGTGGATAAATAATGCTGTATCTCGCCCACCTGTTTATCCGGAGTTCAGATTAACACTGGCAGCATGAAAAGCATATTGACTTTTTGGAAACTGACCACTAACCACATTTGTAAGAAAAAACATTGATGTTTTCAAAAGGATACAAAAGAACCAGTGAAGTGTCACTGAGGAATGACGCAAAACTGCCAATATTTTTCCCGATGAATCAGGATCCTTTCCAAGAGGATACTGCACTTTTGAAGCTGACTACAGAGCCTTCCTCTATGTAAAATGACTGTGAGAAAAAAAGCAATATAGCTGGAGAAGTCACAAATGGTATTTTTCTGAGATCTTCCAGAAAATTATCATCATTAGCAAACAATGTAAGCATATAAGAAGATACACACAAAATCGAATTTATAAAAGAAATACTTCATCTGCTTAGCTATAGCAACCATAACAAGAATCATTACTAATATTGGCAATTCCTAGACTTAAGTAGTTATTATCACACCCTAATTTATATAATTACCATGTGCTAACAATATAATCATACCCTAACAGAAGCCTAAAAATCCCCCATGAACACAGATGTACACACACACACACACACACAGACAATGCAAGCATCCCCTGCACAGACAGTAAGAGCTGTCCTTTGCAGAACAGAGGAAGCCTGGGTCCCTCTACTGTTAGCTAGCTAGTTCAGTCCTGCACCTACACCTCAGAACCTGCATCAATGCAAGCCTCTGGAGGAAGTGCAGGTCAGGAGCTCACAGAATCGCTCCTATTTACAATTCAAGTTTTAAATACTTCAATTTAATAACACAGTGCATTCTACCGCCACACAAAATTTATGGCTGCATTTTGCCTTTCTGCAAGACAGAACAAAAACTCTGACAGATAGCTATCTTGTTACAAAATAAACTTAGTAAAGTAGCCCTTGCATTTACAAAGAAATTCCGAAGTCTGAACATGTTTGTTATCTCAGACTTTTGTTATCTCCAGAAAAGCTTTAACTAAAGATAAAAATGATATGCTCAGTACTTTTAATAGAGACATCTTTGAAGATATTTACCCCACATCAGGGTTCTGCTGCACTGAAGTAATTCTTAAAAGAATACTTAAATTATATACTTCCCACTGTCATTTATTAAACCCCTTTCACTCCATTCAACCAGAGACTTATGGGTTTTTCTTCAGGAAGTTTTACTGATTGCTTAAGCATATATGGTATGTTAGAAATCGTGGTTACAAAGTACCACAGATCAGCTTTCTATTGGAAGTACCAGAGTCACAAAATCCACATTTTTACAAGGAGGATTGTTAGAATACTGAAGAAAAAGAATGAAAAGTAAAACTTGCAAAAATAAAAGGAGGATACCAGCCTGACATGAGAGGTGAGCAGCCACAAAATGGAGTGCATGGCAGAGGACCATTCCTGTTTACAACACGTCAGACTGTACAGAGGACGTGGTTTTCTAGATTCACATTCTCCTGGGAAGATACCTCAGCACTGGGAAACACAGCTGCACTAGCCACACGTGCTGCTTGACACAGTCTAAGAAGCAGACCATTTAAATATTCCATGCCATGATTGCAAACTCTCACCAGGGTTAAAATAATCAATGCAAAACCAAAGTATCTTCTTCTGAAAGCTACTACTTGAAATCAATCACTTAGTTTACATACTAATTTTGAAATTTTTGTATTTTGTAAACTGTATGCTTACTGATGAGACTTAACATATTTATAAGCTGTATACTATTTTCTATATAATATTGCAAGAGACTTAAAGATCATAATTGCCTCAAACACCGTTAAGACCACCAAAGGACAGTCACTCATTATGGCAAACCATATCAAGAGGCAACTGCTCATCGGTGACCACTGTGCTCCCCCTGCCCCCTGCCCTGCCACTGTTGGATGTGCCTTTGTGAATTCCTGGAAATTTGGACAGTAAATTAAGTCACATGATGGGAACTTGAGATAAGACAAAGGTCTGATTATCTCAGACTAGGAAGAGGTAAACAAATTGGCGGAGCACTGATAATGAACACAAAGAATCCACAAGGAAAGCCAACTCAGTAACTGTGCTGACAATCAGCTCTGACTGGGCCCAGAAGGGGGAGGCCATGGCCCAGTGACTCAAAAGAAGAGGAAGATTGAGCATGGGACTAATTAGCATTGGAATCAAGGGAATCATTTAACCAATAGAATAGGAGAACTGTGTACCCAATGAGCATTGAGTCCTTTGTTTGCTAAAGTGTATAAATGTGGAGAAGTTTTGAGCGATCTTGGACCCCCACTACTGAGAAGACCAGAAGAGGACCAATGGGATGATGTCTGGATCCTTGGGTGGTGATAACTTTTTAATTAATCTGTCTCTCTGTTAGTCTCTTTGTTTTCCCACCTCCCTTTTTCAGTTTCCTTCTATCTCTCTCTACTTCCCATTTACTGTTAAATGAAATCCGTACTATTGACTTCAGCATATGGTCTCATTTGCACCTTAATTTGGGCAGAGGTATCTCTCGAATAATGGTATCTTAACATTATTTTGGCATAGTTGGCAGGATACTGTTCTCTGATCTGAAGTGCCTTTGACAATAGCACAATTCCTTCTAGGGGGGTTGTGTGGTTCTTTCACTGGGAACTCTTGGAAACTTTGCCACAGCTTTCCTCTGAGGAAAGTTGTGTGTTTTCTCCTGCGGGAACTTCTGGAAAAAATGGCTGTCCAGGGTGGCCAGTGTAAAAAAAGTATTTTGTTATCCTTCCTTGAAAAATTTGTTAGTTGCCCCTCTACCCCAGGCGTGGAGTTGATGCAAGAAAATTGAGCTATTGGTTCCTCATAATGAGCTATTGGTTATTGAAAAATCTGAACATGAAATAATGCTATCCTTACAAGATTTGGTGAAAGAATTGTACTTTCAGTTAAATAAGGAAAATGAAAATAGAATGCAAGTAGAGGCATTGCTAGCTGTCAAGCATGATGACATCCAAAAGCTTCAGGCAGAGCTTTGGAATGTGCGTGAGAAAGAGGGAGAATCTAACGGGAAGAACTGCAAGACATAGAACCTGTAACATTCTCTTGTAACTCGACCTTTTCTCGTTCAGTGGAGGAGATGGGAGACAGCGCATGAGTTCGCTGTTCAGATAAAGAGCAAAATGTAATGTTTGTATTGACATTTGATGACAGGGAAGTAGCATGTTGATGCTTAATTAAAATTGAAACCACAAATGATTGCCAGGATCAACAAACAGCTACTAAAATGGTGCCATACATGGCTACTGGGATATCAAAGTCTGGCCATAAATCAGGCAAGATTGAAACACACTAATATTAATGCAGTGGGTTACTGAAAATCTGGGTATACTCCAGGACGGCAAAGAGGTAAAATCACTGGAGTAAATGGAGCCAATGTTATCCGCGAAACTGATAAGGTTAATTCATGGCTCCTGGGTGAGAAGCTGAAGTCTGCTAATCTTAACTGTAAAAGAAATCCAGGTTAAGCTATTAAAGCAGTCCCTAATTCACAAGTGCTGGCACTTCCCAAATTTTAACAAGCAGTCTCATTCCCTCTAGACATGAAATTAATTGTAGGAACCCCCCCATGAAAAGATGAGGGAAGCAACAAGAGGAGTGCACCAAACACTTCATGAAACCAAAATTAAAACTGTACCTGAGAGGTATCAAGCTCAAGCAGTTAAAACAATTTGAATCACTAAGGGGTAACTTGCCAGGGAAGTTTGTGTTGCTTTCTTTTTCTAAGAGTGCCAGCACCTCCTGCCCAAACTGGAGATCAAAAGAACCAGCTCAAAGTGGGTGAACTGCCAGTGGATTTACATGAGAAAGCTCACAGAAGTCAGCCAAGATATTATAATGACTTTTCCTTTAGGCCCTTTTACCTTTGTGGTAGACGCAGGACCTTTGAATCAACACTGGATGGATTTTCCATCCTCCTAATAATCTGTCAATAGTAGGCTGAATTTTCACTTTTCTTTTTATAGGAACCTGCCAACAGATGAGATCGAGCTGCGTGGAACTGATGAAACTTTTTATTGCCACTATAATTGCTTGTATTATCAGCTTATTAATGTTTGTGATTTGTTTGTGTTTTCATTGCAAGTGACTTGTTGGGAGACCATATATTCATCAAACCATTTTATATGTTGTTAGTTTGATTTTTGCCAAGTTTATTTTGTCTTTTAGTGGAAAAAAATTGTGTGGGAAGAGCTTTTACTTTTGTCTTATGAATGTATAATTTTGTCTAAATCAAATTTAGCCTGGGAGCTGGTATAAGAATTTATGCTTATTTGGAACCATACAAATATGTATTAACCAGTTCTGCCTCAGAAGGCTTTAGATTTATTATGATTTGGCTAAATTTTTCAGAGATATCAATCAGCGAACTGAATAATCCTAACAAAACAAAAGAAAATGTCACATGGGAAATGGGTGACCATTTCCTTTCTACACAACAAGAACAGACAGCCATGGACTGCAAATGGGACATGGGTAAAATACAGAAAAGCCTTTTACCAGCTCTTAAGCAACTTTACCTGTGACCGTTTTTGGTAACAACCAAAGATGTTATCAATCATGAGACATTCCAAATGAAATCAGAAACTTATATTCCCAGCTGAACATGTCTCACGTACAATTGGCTTTCCTACCAGGTCTCCTAATAGAATATTTTAACTTTACCTCATTATTTATGCTAATCAATATGGTAACTATAGCACATTCTGCACCACACATGCTTCTCAGTTGTGGGTGCAATTTACTGTGGAAGCAATTGAAAAGGAATGTGATGAGGGCAATTTGCCCACTGAAATTAAAAAAAAAAAAAATTAAAACGCAACCTGGGATAATATAACTAAATCTGAAAGTTTTATTTTGTGTCAGGATTAAATTGCAATGGAGCTATACTCCATCCCCTGGACAAATGAGTATGGGCCCGATGTAAAGATGTGTTTGCGTAAGAACCTTTTGTATGAGAACTCTTTTGTATGTTGACAGGAAACTTTGTAAGCTAGAAGTTAATTTTCCATGGTTTATAGAATTACCCAGCTGGACAGGAACATTACCTATAAAATTCTTCTAACGACATGTGGATGTGTTTGAAAGAGAACACTATTTTAAAGACTTTGAAGTATGTAAGCACACCTTGTCAACAAACCCATTCACACTTATTCCCAGTGGGCAAAAGTAATCAATTGTACTAAGGGACCTGAAAATCTGCTTCAGAGTAGGCGGATTGACACATCTTAATACATGACATATGTATCTGCTGGATATACCTCTTTATGGGATTTAAAAATCAAGACCCACTGTGTAATTCTATGGCTAATTTGGGCCTACATCCAACAGACACAGTATTGTGAAATCCATCACACCCACTACCCATTATAGAACGCTCTGATTCTTGGGAATCACTGGGTAGGGGCAATGGCTAATTAGAACTGGGTTGATAATTGCATAGCTACTGTATGTGGTATGATTACTTACTTGTGTTATCGCTTCTGCTGTTTCTGTCTTTTCTCCTAGTGACCACTATATTTATCACCCCCATGGACAACTCGTGAACTGACGAAAAGTCCCTGGAAGAGTGTTTGAGCCACAGGGTGGTGTAAGGAAAGCCAGCTCAGCAACTGTGCTGACAATCAGCTGTGACTGGGCCCAGAAGGGGGAGGCCATGGCCCAGTGACTCAAAAGAAGAGGAAGACTGAGCATGGGACTAATTAGCATTGGAATCAAGGGAATCATTTAACCAATAGAATAGGAGAACTGTGTACCCAATGAGCATTGAGTCCTTTGTTTGCTGAAGTGTATAAACGGGGAGAAGTTTTGAGCGATCTTGGACCCCCACTACTGAGAAGACCAGAAGAGGACCAATGGGATGATGTCTGGATCGTCGGGTGGTGATAACTTTTTAATTAATCTGTCTCTCTGTCACTCTTTTTCACTCTCCTCCTCTCTTTTTCTATTTCTTTCTATCTCTCTCTACTTCCCATTTACTGTTAAATGAAATCTGTACTACTGCCTTCAGCATATGGTCTTTTTTGCAGCCTAATTTGGGTAGAGGCATCTCTCCAACAATCGGATCTTAACAAATGTAACTAAAATAATGTAGAAATTGGTTATGCATGTTTTAACAAGAAAAAGGTCTGAAAGTATCTTTCTTTCTTGGCTATCAAAAACTCCAAAAATCTGTACAATGTTTTATTCTTGAAAGTAACATCTAAAGATTAAAGTGTCTCGAGCGACTGTAGATGACATGACGGTGAAAATGCTCGTATACATGGGGCTTGTGCATCATCATTTCATTTACCAAAACAGCGAGATCTGGAATTTTTAAAGCCATTTTAGGGATCCAGACAGCTAAGAATCTTTAGACTTATTAGAAAACAAGTATTCAATATTAAGACATCCAGACTCTCAGCTTTAGAGATGCATTTTACAAAACAAGAACAAGTTTTAAAAAGGTCTCAATACCAATTTAAGCCTTTAAGCAAAAAAAACCCCCTCCCAAAGAAGAAAGGATATATGCATACCATACTGAGAAGACTCATAATATTTGCCAGACCCATTACATTTTCAAGCTGCTTCTCACATTTAATTTAGAGAGACAGCCTCTAAGTATCTCTGTATCTCTCTTAAATCTTGAATTCACAATGACAAACCTACCCAAAGCAGGAATAATTGCTTGAGTAGATACTACTTCTCTGATTAGTTAGTGTGTTTGCTCTTGCTTACCACACAGTTATTTTGTTGCAGAAAATTTACGATGAGAAATTTTCTTTCAAAGGCATATTTATCATTAGTCATTCTACTAAATTTGAGAGCAAACCAAAACTGTGTTAGTTGTTTTATGACCGGCTTTTCTTCTCGGCCCTCTACCAAAAGTTGCGACTGCCTATGGCCTTTAATTCTGTTCTGCTTTAGATGGTTTAAAGAAGGAAACCGTTACTGTATAATGGATAAGAAAATGTAACAGTTTGTGTCAGAATCGCAGACAAAATATTTACCTACTAAAGACTAATATTTAAATAGCAGTAATCAACTCTATACTCCTAGAAAAATATTTGTCTTACAACAAATAGTAAATGTAATTATCTTTTAAAACATTCTTAACTGTAAAGTTAAGTCAAAATGCCATTAGTTTAAAGTTAGAAAATTCTGACATGGTAGGGTTTCTCATTTAGAAGATTCAAATGTTTAGCTTTTCTTTAATCACACTGATTAAATTTCACTGTGTTTTTTCCCACTTCAAATTTATTATTACATCACAAAAAAATAAGAAGGCAAATGAAAACCCATCATGGTTTGATTTTGCACAGAAAGAAAATCTGATATGATGGAATTAGAAAAAAACTACATGTAGGAAGGGATCATAAATCTTTGCCTGCCTGATACCTGACTCTAGACAGTTCCACATTAAACCAGAATTAAAAGACAACATTAAAAAAAAAAAGTCAGAGTGATTTCTAAAAGCAAGTCAAACTTTACCAAAAAAGTAGCATAATTAATTTTAAAGACTTACTTGCTTCTGCACACATTGCTCTCGCCGTCTTTGTTTTCTCCTCTGGCTTTTTGACTTGCTTCCTTCTCTCTTACTCAGCTTTTGGTTGAAGGAAATACTTGTAGGCTGCACAAGACTGACAGGTGTGATGTACTGTTTGTCTTCTACAGTCCTTGTAGGTGAGGAAAGGTTCCTCACAAATGGTGATCCATCAGCAGTGACACTCCCAGAAGATTGTCCAGTAACTCCAAAATCACACTCACTTTCTGTTTCTCTGTGTAGTAATGTGGTAATGGAAGTAACTTGAAATTGGTTTTGCAGTATGTCAGCACTGGAAATATACAGATCCTGAAAAGAACTACCATCTTTCCTATTGGACTCTAACTGCAAGCCCCCTTGTGCGTAAACAGGTGGATTTTCATTTTGGCCATGGTAAAGTGTTCCCCTACTGCCAGCTTCATGTAACACAGGTGACAAAACAAGTCTTCCTCTGATATTTAAATCCAAACTATGAGATCTTCTGTTAAAAGGTTTTACAGTGCATGCATCTTTCATAGGATAGGAAGAAGGGAGATTTCTTTTTTGATCTAAAACCTTTAAGAGAAGTTTTTTACTTTTTATCTCATATCTGGGAGCTCTTACTTCTAGACAAAGTGCTTCTGTTAATCTTCCAGCACCATTATTACTTCCAGACGTGTAGGAAAGCCCTTGATCTTTGATTTCCAAAGTTGCAGTCACCACCTCATGGCAGGTATCCTTGTTAAAACCAGAGTGAATTTTGAGAAGCAAATGCTTTTCTGCTGATTTTGACAATTTAACAGAGAAAGGCGGCTGATGCTCAGTCCAAGTTCTGTGGAAATGTATATTTACTAACTGTCCACAGGAACATTCTTTGTTGCAAACAAAGTTAAAGCCCCCTAAGCAGGCCTCACAGAATGGACAGTGCAATTTTCCAATTGTCCACTGAGCCTATTGACAAGAAAAGAAAAAAATAAAACACCCAACACGTTCACTGAAAATAAATGAGCAAGAAATAATTACTGGAGTTATTTTCTCCTTTAGTAAGAAGATTTTCTTCTTGTTTTTCAAATACAATAAAAGACACTTCACAGCAGAAAGAAAACCCACCATAAATAATGTTCTGATCAAACCTCTGCTTGCTACAGTGATAACCAATTCTAAGAAATCTAGAACACACATTTTAAAATGTAGGAGCTTTGAAATATGTTTAAAATTTGTCCATAGATAGAATAATGCTGCAATACTAATGAAAACATCAGATCTTTAAAGCAGTGAAATCAATTTCCCATGTTAATCTGGAACTGGCAAGCACAGCTTCTCAGCTGAGTGTTCTGAGTGCTGATACATTTCTTGCATACTAAGTACAGTGGAAGGAGATTTCTTTCAAAAAGAATACAGCTTTTCAGTTTGATTACTCCACAAAAGCTTACTTGTATTTTGGTGTATGTAGCATTACAACATAATCTCTGTGCAGATACCATGACAAATCCTTAATACTCTACATATAAGGAGACAGTTATTTTCATGATTTTTATAATTCTATGAATTTCTTTTCAATCCTGAAGGCACTTTTTCCAAAGGAAATACGTATCAAAGACCTATAAACTCCTACATATTAATACAACTATTAGTCCTCCTACATATTTAGGCAACTATTAGTATTTTCAGCAATTACATTTATCTGTCAGGAGCACTGTTGAGGACTGAAGTTATGCAAGTGTTCGTAGGATCAAAGCCCAGACAAGAAACAACATTATGAACTCCAGTCACACTTTACTCACTTCAGTGTCTAAAGAGCCATGAATACAGAAGATGCCCAACACTTCTAGTTTAAGCATTACTTTCAGTTGCAAATGTCCTTCCAGGTAATTTGGGAAGATGTGTCCATAACTGATGCTTGTCCTATAGAAAGCTACAGAAAATGTCAGGAAAACTAATTTTGCAGTTTCAGAAAAAAACCCCAGCAACTTGTGTGGAAAAAAGGTTATTTTTCACTCACAATGCTACAAAAAGTTCTGGAAACACTTATTTGAGAAACTGACTCCTGCCTTGCAGGTTAAAACCTCAAAATTACACAAAATATCAAAAATGCGTCTTTCATTGCACCTATGAGAATCTGTTTAAATCTGGACAGGTTTTTAACTTGGGGGAAAAAAAATAGTTTACATATAACTAAAGGCTTTGAAATTCTTGAGAATTCTGTGAACATGCAAAATCTCAGTTTATAAGGCTGACCAATGTGTACATACGCCATTCCCAAAGAAGAATTAAGCTTGTTCAGAGATTTACTCTTAAATCTCCCACACTCCATTTCCCAGATGCTAAGCTAGACACTAAAATTAAGGGAAAAGCACTTTCTAGTGACTTTTTTAAGTCTCTCTGGCATGGAATAGTATCCCGAATCTTCAAATGGAGAGGAGGAGTGATTCATGAAAATTAAGAAGGGTAGAAGCCTGGAAAAAATAGAAATGCACGACACAGTATGGAGGAAAAAGGACATCTCTACGTCCCATGTGCACAGAGACTGGGAGATGAGGTGTGGTACCAAGGAGCCCGGAACTGATTTAGCATGAGTTCGGCAACGGAGTGTGGAAGCATTGACTCAGTAAAAGAAGTAACAGCCTACTAGTGGAGGAGGTGGTAGGGGGAAAATCAGCAAGATCTGAAAGGGAGCTGAGGGTACACAGATTTATTGATGGACTGCATAAAGAGGTAAAAATTGAAATGGTTAGAAAAAGAAACCAAAACAAGAGATAAGTGATGGGTAAAAGAAAATGCAGGTCAATAAAGGTCACTAGCAACACTAGCTAGATATTTGTAATTACTGAAGATTATCTATACACTAATATGTACATGAAATCGAAAGAGATTGGTTAAGAACAGGGACAGATGGCAAAAAAGAACCGGCTGGGAAGCAGTGGGTTTTTACAGCCTGCAAATAGACTTTGCGCTTATGTAAAATGGTTTAGCCTTTGATTCAGGAGTCATACAGGAGAAAATAACATATGATCACAAAATTATTCAGAGCCCAGGAGGATCTGGAGATAAGTCAGAATTGTTTAACACCCCCTACCCCCCCACATTTATCCATAAAAACACAGGATCTTGCCAGAGGAGACAGAGTGAACGAGGCAAGAGTTCCAAGGATATTAAGTGACACGACGAACACAAAGATGTCGAAGGTGTACACAAAGAATTGCATTCTCTGCCTTTTTCACCAGAGGAGAACTGCTCCTCTGCAGCCTTAAGCAAATACGTCAAGCCTTTTCTGGGCAGTCTGTGGGTTTTGTATTTCCTTGATCCCCAGTTTGGCCCTCCAGGTTTTCAAATGCAGAAGCAAAAGGTGCAAAAGAATAATTTAAGAGCTAAAGGTGAAAAGAATAATATTACTATCAATATTGAATCCAATTATACTGAAATAATTTAAGAGGCAAAGTACTGTAAAAAACTGCATCCTTATTATTACGGATTCATGATTAGGCAATATTGTAAAGTGAGGAAGTAACTCATGAGATGTAATTTTCAAACACATTTCCAAGATTAGTGTTTCTGAATATAACTGTTCTGTTACGTTCATTGACGTATAAGAGATCACGAATTTTAAAAAGTTTAATTAATGTTTAACAAAAAAACCCAAACAGAGCAATAGAAAGAAGGAAGATGATTTTTTTTTTTTTTAAATTTTTGAATGCTTAGTTTTCCAGTTGTAACTATTTTTTTCTCTTTGTCCATCATTTTCAGTATGGCTTTGCTTAGGGCAAAAAATTACTTAAAATATAGTAAAATTTTACACTGAAGTCTAAGGAGAAAGGAATGCAACTATAATTTACTTATCAAAATCAAAGATTCATAAAGGAAAATCTGTGTGGCAAAAAAAGCACTGCTTCTGCTTATTAATATCTATGCAACAACACTAACTTCTAGATCTAAAACAACTTAAAGAAAATACCAACTGAGGCAGTCAGTACAACAGGAAATTTATGAGACGGTTTGTAATTTCAAATGGGCCGTTAAAACTCAAAAACAGTGACACTGGCTTGTCAACACATCTTTGAATTTGCAGGAAGGTATCTACTTTCTATTCATATGACATAAGAGCACATTAAGTATAAAAGACTTCAGTATAAAACACATTATATTCCAAAAACTGAACTCTTAACAAATCTCCAGTCCATTTTTATGGGGAAACATTCTTCTTGTTGTCACTGTCAACCTATATGTTAGTACTGCAAGATACCATGATCAAAACAAAGCAAACCCCAAAGCCTAGGTAATAAATACAGTATTAAGCATTGACAAACATGCAGAGATGCCCATGACAGTTACCTGGACAACCATAAATACATTCACCTGTTAAAGAGCAGGAAACAGAATTTATCACTTGTACCACTTCTGCATATATTAAAAACAAAACAGAATGAAACAACATTTAAGAAGGAAAAAAACATCTGTAAATGCTAATGATAAAAGTTCCTGAGAAGAATTCCCTTGGTTATAAGGTCTCTGTAGCATACATAGATCCTGACAGAAAAATGTCCTTGAAACTTGTTCCGTTTCATTATTTTACATTTTGAATGATAAAGATGCAAGAAAAAAAAAAAAAAAAATCTACCTTTTCAATGACACATTTCACCCACTCTGGAATGGCTTCTAAGCTCACATGCCACACATTGCTAGAATTCTGAGCAGCAGATGAAGGTGGTGATATCTGTTAATAAAACAATTGTATTGGTACTCAACATTTAGGTAAGCTTTTCTTTTCTTTAAATCTAGCCAGAAGTCAGCTTCCCAAATTCAGTAAACATTAACAAATGATAAACCTCAAATATGATGTGTTTCTTTAAGCTAAAAATCAGGTAGATACTGTCAATAATTCTCTATTTCTGAATCTAAAAGGATTGGAAAAACTCCACTGTGGAGATGCAGGCGTCTGGAGGTGGTTTTGTTTTGTTTCAAAGAACAGAAAGTATGCAGTTGCAGGCTTGCCAAGAATATTTGGACATTGATTTTAGAATCACTGTCAGCTGTCACAATTTCTCAGGAAAGACAGAAAAATGTAAGTTATAGATTACATGAAGACTATGATCAGCAAGGCACAAATGCAGCAAGTAGTTTCAAATTAATTTTCTAATGCTTTTTAGAATAACTAGCAGAGAAACCAGCTAATCTTAGCAGCTTTAGAATTTTTACTGCAATACTGTCATCAACTGAAGAGAAAAAAAATCTAAAACCTGTAGCATTTCACTTACTGATACTAAAATAAAAGCAATTACCTAACTAAAGTAGAGTTATAGGGATGGCTAAAATTATAAGGAAACTCTGGTGAGAAAGTCCTAAAATCAGTTGTTAAAATTTATGAATATGGGAAGTTGTAGACGCCTATGTTATGAAACTCATTGGAATAAAAGTTTCATTCTGCTGAAAATTAGAAGTGGGGCTACAGACAGAAGACAGAAGTTTTCAAAAATTTTTCAAGTGTTGACAGAAGACAGATCCATTTATGATGTCTATGCTATTGTTTTTGTCCAATCTGTGAAGACTACCTGCACTTCAATTTGGATATAATTCTAAGTATTTATACTGTGTTTCTAACTTCAACATTTGTTTTAAAATTTGTTCTACATTTTTTCATTCATATTTCAGCTATGTCTTTGTTTAAAGGTCTAAAATTCATCAGTGAAAAGATGCTGAAAACATCATAGACGTATGCCTCCCAACCTCTTCAGGTACAGTGTTAAATTACACTTTTTTTATCTGCTATCTACATAAGTAGAGAGGAAGCTACTTCAGTCATGTGCACAATGATGGTGGATCTCCACCCACAACTGAAAGCTCCACCATGGGGAGCTTGGACAAAGATACCTCCTTCTTTTCACTACATTTTTTTCCATGGAAGGAGTTGAAATTTCCACATTCTCCCCTAAAAATCACTACAAACCACGCACAAAAAACCCATCAAATATAAAGTATGAAAATTATTCCAGAACTTCAAGCACTGTAAGCAGCATGATTAAAATTTGGTTTATTGATAATACTAATTATATAATGGTCTTAAAAATCCCCTTTGTTTCTACATCTATTGGCTATACCCCTCTCTAGTGTGAAAAAGGATGTTGTTGCATTACTAACATGTTAATAAAAAACATCACCACCTTCTATTTGGATTTCAACTTTGATTCAAGAGCATCAGCTGTAACCTTTCTGGCACATTTCAAAAGACCCTAGCTCTTTATGATTACTAGCTGCCAGTATAAAACAGGAGGAAATATTCTGTCATGGTTTTATTCTGTGTCATTATCCTTCTGTTTATTTTAATAAAGACAATATAAATTACTGAGCAGGGCATAAACCCCACTCAGGGCAGAATAATCTTCTGAACTATTTTTGTGCACAGACTATGGCCCATTTTTAAGAAATGAAGAGCAAAATTTTCTAATGTAGGGATATTTCACACACAGTTAACTACCACAGTGGAAATTAGAATCAGTCTTTAAAATACACCTTAGACACAAAGAGTTGTCCATTAAGACATATTAAAACAAAAAAATGACTGCTTTAAAACCATCAAAACCAAACCTTATTTTTATACTAGAAATGGTAATGCTCTACACAGGCTAGTAGTCAAGTGTCCATGAACACCAGCCTTCACGTTGCAGAACATGAGGGTGATCACTGCCTACTTGGCTTCACTAAAATTACTTCTTACACTACACTCTATGGAATTGTCTATGCTTTACTACTTATTTCCACAAGAGGTTAGTTACAAAGTGAGGCTGTCTAATATTTCTCTTTCATTTGAAACAAATGGCACCAGAAGAACTTACAAACTCTGTCAGAAGAAGCTATACTTACTTTGGATGTCTTTTTCCCATTACATTTTGCAAGAAAGACAGAATTTGCTATATATTTCCTACAACTCCAGCAACACAGAACACCAGCCTCTCGGTTGTTCATTATTTCAACTTGCGATTTTTCAGCTCTCTATGTTGACCTGTAAAGATCACAAAACATACAATTTGGTCACCTGTTGAAACCA
Source organism: Pseudorectes ferrugineus (assembly GCA_008033365.1). Taxonomy (NCBI): domain Eukaryota; kingdom Metazoa; phylum Chordata; class Aves; order Passeriformes; genus Pseudorectes; species Pseudorectes ferrugineus. Next base: position 41,080 of record QWTY01021427.1, read on the forward strand.
CCACTTTTCTCTTGCGACCTTGAAGTCCATAAATATTCTCACCACCACAGAGGAGACTAATACTTTACTTGCAAACACTCTCTGATCTTGTATGGCATGCCACCTAGATGTTTTAAATAGTGAAGTGAAACAGCTGGTTTTATTTCCAGGTTGCATAAAAGAACTAGAAAGCAACAACAACAAAACAACTAAAACCAAAATAAAATAAAACAAAACTGACCAATCAACAAACAAGTAACTTGTCCAATATTTGGACAAAAGACAAGAGAACTCCATTTTTTCTAGAATATGTCCATAGGAATAAGTCATTGCTATCCTAAGCAGTAAATAAACATACACACATATAATACCACATAACAATAATGAACGCCAACATAAAACTAGAGATGACAAAGACTCTTCTCTCAACACGCTCCTAGAGGCTTGCTCCCTTACTTTGTGTGGAAGGATCAGCACTACCGGTGCAACAGTTTTTCATGGACCTGTATTAACCTCATTGTGAAACAGGACCTAAAATTAAGACAACCAGAAGGACAAGACAAATTCTGTTTTCATTTTTTTGTGTCTTGGAGTGTCCCAATTGTCTCTCTGGTCTTCTCTAGCATATTCCAAAGTCTTCCCTTTTTGTCATGTCTTCTCCAAAGATCCTCCAACTCTTCTTTCTACATACTTATGTTTTTACCCCCTTGTGCTAGCTACATGAAAAAAAAAGAAAATCTTTTTCATCTACACATCAACTCAAGCCCTATTCTAGAGTTATGCCTACTCAGAGTGCTAAAGTACACAGTGCTCCCTGATGGGGAAGTTTAAAACTAAAAATCAGTATCAAAAGTTTCAGAGTCCAAACATCTGATTTTGAAACTATTTTAACATTTAAATTTTTTAGTTTTCACTAAAGAAACTTTGAGGTCTTCACTACAGGCAGAAGAGCAGTTTGCCTTGTTGAAACATACAGACTTTCTCATTTTTCCCATTTCTACCTTTCCTTTTTCTGCCTTGTTTTCTGATTTAATCAAAGACAATGAAACACACAGAGAGGTTACTCATTATCTTTTATTTGCATCTGAGGTCTTCGTTCATCACATTTTCTACTTTTTCTACAGAAGTAAAGGTCTGAAATATAGTTTGACAAGGACAAGCAGAAATGTGTGTACATTCGGTAGACTCTGAGCTCAAGTGTACGTGCAGTTTTCAACAATCAGATCCACCCTAAGCTTAAAAAGTGAAATTAAGGCAAACATTAAATATTTTCTTGCAATATCACAATAAATTAAAATGAATTTTTGTTAAGGGTCCATTAACATATCTTAAGGCAGCCAAGCAGAAGATCATGGAAGAGACACTTACATAAAAGATAAGAACTTATACTAGTAACCTGTCTTGCTCCTGACAAAAATAGAATGATTCAAATGCTTTGGCTTAAGCAGAACTTCAGTTTTTACTTAACTTAAACTTATTTTTTACTAACTCACATATGTCAGTGCTGCTACTTTTTGTATCAGACACATTTCAAAAATGAAATGTATAAAATAATGAACCTGTCTATGAATTATTACTTTTTAAAAAAAAGTAAATTCAGACTGATAATTTTTAGAAGTGCTTTGTATCACTTTGCTGTTAAAACATTAGGTACCACAGGATACTGAAAGAATGATTATCAGTTATGAATTTCTTTATATCACTCAAACACTTTAAAGCTGTTCTAATTTATTCTTCATAAATTCATAACATACTTCTAGAATGAATTTAATTTTACAACAGTTCAGTGAGAGCCTCAAATCTAAGACCAGCCAGGATGGACTGAAAGACATTTTGCACAAGGCTAGCTCAGACATTCTTTTTAGGTACAGCCATATCCTCATCTACTGAAATACATTCTTGAAATGACGTGATATATACTTTGCATCACTTTTTATGCTGTATTTTTTTATCCAAATGATATATTTAAGTCTCTATATACATTCTGTTCCCCTTAGAGAAAAGGATCTCTTTTGTTATCTGTTGAACAGCTGCTTCATTTGAAGCTGATGACGCTGGAGCAGGGCAAAAACCACTTGGTGATAGACCTCTCAACAATTTAGATAAAAGACGAATGAATAAATGCACTTGCTATATTTAAAAGACAAGGTTCAAGTCATGCAAACAAAGGCTCTCTAAGGATCACTGGCATTT